>VWYE01027678.1:63619-105784 GCA_013398995.1 Alaudala cheleensis | reverse complement strand
GGGAGCGGGAGCATGGTTAAGGGCATCCTTATGCTGTAGTGATGAATTATCCATAGTGAGCAACCAGCCTGGCAGAACTGAGTGCTCAAGCTCCACCAGGGTGATGAGAACTGAGGCTATTTCCCTTCACATCCAGTCCTTTCTGCAGCACTGTCCAAAGCCCATTCAGGAAACGAAGCAGTAAGCGGCAGATGTCAGTAGTGCAGCTCGCAAGCTGAAACGTTGCTGAGCTTCAGACAGAATCCCAGAGCTGGCAGAATCCCCAAACAACTAAAAATGCATGAAAAAATGGATCTTCAGTGCTCAGTTTCCAAAGCACCCAGGATATGAATGACTGGTGACAGAACATCAGTCAGGGTGGGACATGGCCACAATGGTGACTCTCCTGTGCCTGCAGGACCCACCTGTAATGGGGACCAAGAGAAGCCTTGTCCCACACTGCTTCCCCTGCACAGAGAACCNGGGGACCAAGAGAAGCCTTGTCCCTCACTGTGGGGTAAGTTGCCCCTGTTACCACATCCCTGCTACCACTGCAGAGAATGATTAAATACCAGAATCATTTAGGTTGAAAATGGCGTCTATGATCATTTACAGGCATTAATCCAGCACTGCCAAGTCCATCACTAAACCATGTCCCTAAGTGCCACATCTATACATCTTTTAAATACTTCCACGTATGATAACCCCAGGGGCAGACTGTTCTAATCNACACACCTTTTAAATACTTCCAGGTATGATGAATACTTCCAGGTATTTCCACAATTTCCAGGGGCAGGCTGTTCTAATGCCTGACCACCCTGGTCAGACCACATTGTTCAAAACCCCATGCAGCCTGGCCTTGAACACTTCCAGGAATGAGGCAGCCAAAGCTTCCCTGACTGCCAGGGCCTCACCACCTTCACAGTAAAGAATTTCTACCTAATGTATAATCTTTCATCTTAAAGCCATTCCCTGTTGTCCTATCACTGCCTTAGTCACAAGTCCCTCTCCAGCTCTCTTGTAGTCCCTTTGGGTAATGGCAGGCTGCTGTAAGGTAACCCTGGAGCCTTCTCCAGGCTGAAAAATCCCAACTCTCTCAGCCTGTCTCCATATGAGAGGCACCCCAGTCCTCTGAACGTCTTCATGGCCTCCCCTGGACTCACCACAACAGGTCCATATCCTTCTAATGTTGGGGACAACAGGGGTGGATGCAGCTCCAGGTGGAATGTCACCAGAGCAGAGCACAGGACAGAATTCCATCCCTCACCTGCTGCTCTCGCTGCTTTTGTAGCTGCCTAGGACACAATTAAATTTCTGGGCTGCCAGTGCACATTGACAGCTCATGTCCAGCCTCTCATCCACCAGCACCACCACCAAGGCTGCTCTCAATCCATCCTATGCCCAGCCTCTATTTGTGTTTGGGAATGCCCCAATGGACGTGCAGAACTGTGCACTTGGCCTTGTTGAACTTCACGAGTCCTCACAGTAATGCTAATTAACAGTAGATATTAACACCTAAATTTACTTCCATTGTTATTAATATTAATGATAGTAATTGTTGTTATTCCTCTGTCAGAAGAATAATAGAGTTATTGCAGATATGTGCTGTTGTCATTGACCTGTAACCCTGAAGCACTTCAGAGTGCTCATCATGGGTGAGGACACCCCTATTCTAGGCTTTCTCTGAGCCAGCCATGTGCTCTGAGCCTCAAAGCACAAGCCAAGAGGCTGCCTGGGGAGATGCTGGAGGGAGGTGAAGAAGTGGGGACATGAGACTTGTCAGCACATGGTGAAGGTGTGCAAGTCAAGGAGCTGAGAGATCCAAAGCATTCCCCATCTCCACCACAACCTTCCTGCGTGACCTCCAAGGAAGTATTTGGAAAGCCACTGGAGGCAGGCGGCAGATGCAGCTTACAATGCTTAATTGCAGGTGTCTCCTTGTGTGTTAATGCCTGATCTCACATTACAGCCACCAAGGAGCTCATCAGCACCGTCAGCACAGACTAATTAGCAATTTACCTGAGTGAATGTACAGTTAACCCATTTGCCTAAACATAAGCACCACGTGTAATTTGAGATGCTTGGATGTATCTCTGACTGAAACCCGCTGAATCTCTCCATGGTGCAGCTCCCCACCAGTCACATGGAAATGTTACAGCTCACTCCTCTACAGCTGAGTGCTCTGACATCCCACTCCCCACGATAAGTGGAGCACAGAGCTCTATGCTCAACTGAGACACATCAGTTATATCACTAACAACACAGGAGTTTTGCTTTGTGGGAGGCCACAATGCTCAGCACCTGATTAACTCAGTTTTGGGCTTCTATATGAATCTCACATCTGCATGGAAATCTCAAGATGAGCCAAACACTATGTCTATATTTTGAATATATTTAAATACTTCAACCCATCCTGGAAGTTTACAACATCTGTGAATGAGAAGACAAACTCAGCTATATATGCTGACTACATTGTTAACAGTGATTCACTGTTCCAATCAGGAATGTTGCAGAAACCAGTGTTGGTCCTGCTGGCCACCCTCTGCTCCCCAGGAGTGACACAGGACAAACGAGAGTCCTTGTCCTTCCCCCAGATGTGCCACAGGCTGTACTAGAGACCTTCCAGTGTCCACTCCAACCTGAATTATTCTGCAGTCACAGACTTCTTCAACAAAGCATGGATGCACAATGTGAATGTTGTGCCCACCAGCGTGGCCTCATGTCAGGAAGGGTTCTTTAAGGGGCAGTTTTTTGTTGATTCTGGAATAGCATCAGTTGTGCCATTTGTCCTTCTCTCATATCTCCTCTGTGCCAGGAGGCCTGGGGGGCTCTGCCCTGACAGCAAACCTCAGGTTACCCTGGACAGACCTGGCTGTGGAAAGCCTGCCAAGGCAGCGTGGCTGGGGCACACCTCTGCCTCCATCCAGCTCCAAGCAACAGCACAGCAGGGCCAGAGCGTTGTCTTTGGCCCCTCTCCAGCAGGTGATTGACCTTCCTGCTTCTGAACAGGGGTTTTGGCAACAAGACCCATGATCAGTATTTATTTGTGAGTCAGGCAGATAAATAGCAGTTAACCCACGTCCAGAGAAGGGCAACAGAACTGGGGAAGAGTGTGGATTGTAAGTCTGGTGAGGAACAGCTGAGGGAGCTGCAGGGGGACTCAGCCTGGAGAAAAGGAGGTTCAGGGGTGATCTTCTTGGTCTCTACAACTCCCTGAAATGAGGATGGGTGGGAGTGTGTCTCTTGAAATGAGCATGGATGGGAGTAATGTGACAGGACAAGAGGAAATGGCCTCAAGGCGCACCAAGGGAGATTTTAGTTGGATACTATGCAAAATTTCTTCACGGAAGGGATAGTCAGGCATTGGAACAGGCCACTCAGGGAAGTGGTGGAGTGACCACCCTGAAGGGATTCAAAGAATATGTAGATGTGGCACTTGGAGATTTCATTTCATGGTGGACTTGGTAGTGCTGGGTTAATTGTTGGACTCAATGATTTTAGAGGTATTTTCCAACCTATATGACTCTATCAGTTCTATTTCAGCTGCCTTTCCTTATGTGCTTCATTAAGCTGGTGACTTTGAGTCTGGGGCTATGGCTACACAACCAGCCTGGATCCCCATTCCAGGAATTAACATTGGTGATGGTTGTTGGATGGAGCTTGTGATTTCCTCCTCCTGGCCCAGGGCCATGGGAAGGACTCTTTGTTACTCAGAACCCAGTTTAATCATTTACAGCAGGGTAAAGGTGGGGCAGGCACGGTGTCCCCGTGCTCTCAGTGCCTGGGGAGGTGTCACACTGGAGGGTCTCCCAGCCTGTCCATCCTGCTCCTGCAACCCCACATGAAGCTGATCCAGGGACTCCTCCCCTGCTCTGGCAGAGCTCTCTGGGAAGGCTGAGTTATTTCAAGGGGGTTTCAAAACACTGTGAATTCCTCATCCAGCTACAGATCTCCCAGGTAATGCCATTCTTTTGCTTCACACTACATGCCTACTTGACCCACACCCAGTTCTTTGCCCTCCCCACCCAAGGAGAAATTAACTCCTTCCCACCCACGGCAAGACTCCCTTTCACACCCAGGGAGCCCTGGCCATTCCTGGTGACTCAATCTCTGTCCTCAATGTTGGCACTCACTCTGAGCCCCAAAATGTGCCAGTGGGCATCCCAGTACCTCCCTTGGGGCCAGGAGCAGCTCTGCAGTTCCCTTTCCCACTGCTGTGCATTGGGATATTCACACACCTTGCTGGAGGATCTCTGTGGGTGTCATTCCCTGAATCCTCCACTCGTGGCCCCAGAGCCCCAGGCACTGCAAACACTGTGGAACAAGAACATCGGTAAGACATAAACAAGAAGACTGTAAGAAACTTGTGTGTCACTGGTGGGAGGGCCTTGTTTCCAAAGTAACTGGGTGGATCTTCAAACCACTGAGAGCGGGATTGGGAAGGACAGGAAGAGGTGACCTTGTCCTTCCCTCTGCCCCAAGGCAAGCTCAAGCACGCCTGAACCAGTTCTGAGAGCTCTCAGTTAAACCTGCCTTTGGAACATCCAGGCCCACAACATTTGTTGCCTCCAGCTCTGCCAAGTCCCTACCTCAATTTCTATACCTGTAAAAGGAGGAATGGTCAGAACCAGTGGATCCATTGCTGTGTCATTGGAGAGGAAAGAAGTGGGGACAGAAACCTTTGGCTGGTGATTGATGATACACAAACATCTGGAGAAAAGCAGTAAATAAGCCTGGAGTATTGCGGATCTATGGGCAGGAACTTCGACCAGATTTCCAAAGAATACCCAGTATCTCCTTTTAACTTGTAGCAAGCCTTGCTTTTTTATTTTATTGGGCATGGAGAAGTGTTGGAATCACAGAGCTGGACTTCTTAAGAAAAGACAGAATTTGGTAGATTAGGCCAGCATCTGACTGCTGTCAGGAGTCTGGCAAGAGGATCATTATTTGTGTCCAACACTACATGTATCTGACACTCATGTGAGCACATGATTCCAAGTACACCCCAAAGGGTGTTTCTAAAAGGGCAGCATTTTTATGGTGCTTAAAACCTGAAGATTTGAATTCTACTGCCTTGAAAGACATATTGAGCCTCCAAAACTGGTTATTGTGGGTCCAGGTCTCTGGTCAAGAAGAGTCTGTTTGAAGACAGGAGATGACAAAGACTCCCAACATGAACTATGGGTACCACAGTCCTGAGGGTGCTGGGGCTCATGCAGAGGCAGGAACCTATTTCAGTTGCCTGAAACCATGGATGGGCTGCATGTCTGCTGGAAAACATGAGGAGCCTTGAACAAAAGGAGGCTGAAAACCAGGCTTTTAACCACAGGTGCTCTCCTATACTATAATAGCATTACAACATACACCCTAGAAACCTCCAATTTGCCAAAGGGGTGGGGAGAAAAAACACAAAACCAAAGAGGATTTTTTCTCAAATTTGAACAATAGTCTTGGCACATGCCAGAACAAACTTAGCTGAAGCTGATTTGGTGTCCTATATCTTATTATGTTCTTAATTTAGCTCTGAAGTCACTGCTTCAGCCAGTGACTTGATACACTAAACCTGTGTCATTAAATCATCTTTCAGCTCTCCAGGGAACAGATAAGATTCAGGATGGCCTCTCAGCATTACTGTGCAATTTAGGTCTGTTTAATTCCCTTTAGCCAAGAAATATGATGGAAATGTATCTAGGAGACCAGTAATCAGCCATACAGCTTCTATTCTCAACTGATGCAAAAGCCCAGCTTTCTGCTGATAGTAATTGCTGAGAACTAGGACCTCATGATTTATCCAACGCTCTTAAGAGCTTGATATGTGCTGTTCTTCCAGCAGGGCAATGCAAAGTTTAAATATAAAACCTGCCTTGGAAGGTTCTGTGCAATCCAATCAGCCAGTATATTTCTTACAGATGATAGCACACTGATCCTGGCGTAATCCAATGTTTCATAAATGTCTTAGAAGATTAAGGCATCATTTTCTGCCCAAATGACAGTGGAGATTCACGTCTGCAGAGTAAACACTGGCAACACTCTTGCATAAGAGCCAGCAATATTGTTAAAATTCTCCTCTGTGCTTCCTTACAAGGGCAATTACATAACCAGAAGCCTTCCATCTATCAAAAGAAATCCTTTTCATTAAACATGATGCTGTAGTGTAAGTGCACAAACACACATCCATGGGAAGGAAGGGAAGGTGGCTGGATTCAATTGCCTGACTGACCTGGAAAGAGGATTTTAACCCTGCAGTGACTCACCCCTGCTGGCTGTGCTCTTTGGTTGATTTCTAGCCCTGGCTCATGAATCATAGACCCCAACATGCCAGACATTGTGCTTACAGTCACACATGTCCCATCCTTAATAACAGACAGGGATTATGCCTGCAAAGGAGAATGGGCCAGAGCAAGACTCTGGCTGAAAGACCTACAGGTGCAGAACTGCCAAAGAAACCTCACCAGATGCTTGCCAAAATGTATCCTGCTCAGCCAAGCTCCTTTAGGGACTGGTAGTTCTGCTGCTCCCTCTGCCAGAGGCTCCCTTAATTCCCAGTTTATCCTAAACTGCACTGAGATCTGCAAGTTAGGGCAATTCCTGTCTGAATCCTAAGGTGGCAGCAGACAGGAGCAGGTGTCTGCACGTGACCTTTCTTCCAGATTCCATGGCATCCACGAGGAGACATTCCCTAGGATGAGATGTCCTAGTCAAGCCTGTTTCCCTCTGACTATGGAGGGTGAATCTGTCACAATCTGCAACAGCTCTGCATCAGTTCTACAAACAGATACAGCAATGGGCAGCTTTGGCACCACCTCCCATGGTGCTACACACAGCAGCTGTCCCAGGAAGAGCCACATCGAGAGCCACGTACGTGTCCTGAAGAACCATGTCCAGTTACAGAACCAGCAAATGTGCCAACTAACCTGGAGTGAAAGATCCCTGCTGTCTGCTCCCCAACAAGAGAGCCTGGGCTTGCTCCCTCATGGGAAAGCTGTGGGATCATCTCTTGCCCTCACTGAGGCTTCCCCTTGAGCTGGTAGCTCAGATTAGGACAAGCATATTGTCCTCAAGGGAAATAAGGCCAAGTTGTGCAGGGGCTGTGAGGATGTCCAACAGGAGTTGAGATGAGCCTCACATCTCTGTTCTTCTTATTGTCATCCATGGTGCAGCTACATGGGGAAAATTAGGGACAGAAAGGACTGGATTTAATACACACAATCTCGTCTGAGTCAGCTGAGGAGGGATGTAATTCACTGAAGTGCCTTCCCTCAGTGGGAGAAACTTTCCTGCCTAATGATAATGAAATAGCAGGAAAAGTATTTTCCTGCTCAGACCTGGCAAGCACACAGCACAGAGGGGGAATTTTGGACAGAGGTCCTCTCAGAGAGCAGAAGGTAACATGATAATTGGATGAAGGCAAATGGGAAGCAAGGAGAAGGAGCCCATGATGGCAAGGTCAGAGTCTGTGAGACAGGTCAGGACAGCTGGGTGCTGGAAAGGGAAAGGAAGCAAGCACAAGGAAAAAGAGATGGAACAAGGAATAACTGGGACAGGGAACTAGGGGCAGGACATGGGTGTCCCCAGAGAATCCCCAGCAGGAGCAGACATACAGCACAGCTGTGACCTGCTGGTGTGTCTGGGCCTCATAAAGGCTCTTCCCTACAGAGAAAAAACATGAAACCAAAAGAGTTTATTTCTGGAAAACCTCATATTTAGCCTCATCCACTTGTGATCTAAAATTGCCACATTATCTTTCACTGCCATTTCTCTGGCTTCAATTCAGGCCCCTTGGGTTTTAAGGCTAAAACAATGCAATGTCATAAAACCACTGAATGGTTCAGTTGAAAAGGACCTTCAAGATCATCTCGTTCCAACCCCCTGCCATGAGCATCAGAGAGCAGACAGACTTTCCCCTAGACCAGGTTGCCCAAAGCCCCATCTGACCTGGCCATGTCCATGTCTGTCCTGCCTCAGGGATGGGGCAGCCACAAGTTCTCTGGGCAACCTGTGCCAGGGCCTCACCACCCTCACAGTAATAAATTTCCTTCTAATATCTAATCTAAATCTGCCCTCTTTCAGTTTAAAGCCATTTTCCCTTGTTCCCCCACTACAACCCGCACAACCCATCCAACTTAAATACTTTCCTTGAGGAAATAAATCCCTGCTTCTGAGGCTGCAGCTGGATATCATGAGTAGCAAGAGGAGTTGATTTAACCAGCACGGAGATCAAGGCTGGAGGATACTTCTGTGGTCCTCCCTCCCATCTCCAGCATGAGCCAGGCCACAAAGACACAAAGCCATCCTCCTGCAGTGGCAGATTTTGTGGTCTCTCAGCTCAAGTCCAGCTCCCAGACTGGGAAACTACAAGGGCGGCAAGGTAAGGGACAGGACCTAACAAACCCCTGCAAATCATTCACTGCAATGAACAAGCTGTCCTTGGAGAAGTGATCAATGAAACCTGCTTTAAAGAGATTGGAAGGGATTTTACTGAGAGATGTTGGAGATTTTTAGAAACTTCTGCTCTGGGGTCATATGTAGTGTCCTCATACCATTGTGTTTCCATTAGCAAACACACTGAAAGAGACTTTTCCTTTATACAGCAATTAATACTTGCAAAAGTGGTAGGAATTTTGATATCTACAGTCATTGGCACTTCACCAGACTTAGCTGAAATGGGAAAGGATTCCAAGGTATGGAAGATGAAGTGGGAAAGGCACATCAAGAGAAAATGAGGCAGTATTAGTTTCTTATCTCCAGGATATCAGAAATCAACATCCTTAGCTACTGACTGTGGCATCCTGCTATTGCAGGAACTGGCCCTCGAAAGGTATGAAAAGATGGCTCAGTAATTCCAGAGGTTCAGGATGGTTTTGCCACTTCCTGTTAGCATTTTCAGGAAAAGCTGGGCACCCCGTGGGAGGAGGAGAGCAAACACAAGGCGATTGTGTGAGTAACTCTCCCATACGTTCACGCAGGCGGCTGAGCCGTGAATGGCCCCATTGAAAGGGTTTCAAAGCCGGGCACGAGATTGGCTGCAGAAAAAAAAGTTTTTGTTGGAAAGTATTAGCACTGCAACTAAATACCTGTTGTTCTCTGCCCATGGCAAGGTTGCAGCTTATCTCCCCAGCAGCAAGAAAGCAACACAAGACCTCCAGCAAAGCAGCAAACAGCAGCAGGATTAATCAATAACACCCAAAAAGGAGACAGTGCAGGAACAAGCTGTTACTACTGTACTCAGAGGCCAGACCTGCTCTAAGAAGCCACTTTCAAGCATTCAAGGATGAAACAAAAGAAGGCTTTTAAGACCCATTGCCAAAAATCCCCTGTGCTGGAGTTTCTATGGGTCCAGGCAAGGTTACACACAGGTTGTGGTGGGAACCAGGGCCACCATTCATCCTCTGAGTCCCAGCAAGGTAAACACAACGCTTGGGACAGTAGAAATGTCAGAGCCTGCACCAGGCAGAAGAAAAAAATACAAGGAAAACTGCTGATACTGCAGCCGAGGGGATTGAAGAGCTGAACTGACTTAGAGCAGGTCACTTCCACAATGCTTGGAACTGCCTTCAAATTATCCAGTCAAATGAGCATTAGATAAGCAGAGTCCTTCTGGGCCTTCAGGGGAATTCAGACAAGAGGGTTATTCAGCAGCTGGGTGATGACTAAAACTTTCTGCAGGTGGGGGATAAATCCCTTCTGTGACCCAAGACTCAGCTGGTGCTGGAGGGCAGGCTGGGAGGGTGCCCAAGGGAACCAGGGTGGCTGAGCTGGGGCAAGGTCAGACTCCATGTCCGTGTCTGTCCTGCCCAGTCACCACATCCCTGAGCTCTTTGAGGAACCTTGTTTCAAGAAGGGATTTTTTTTTTTGCTCAGATTTGTATTTCTGTCAGGTTTCCTAAGTGGCCAGGAAATTGCCTTATGCAATCGCTGTGCATGACTGTAACTCTGCTCCTGACCAGCAATTTTTACCTCACCAATGCTGGGCTCTCAGAAGTCCAAAGAAAGGTTTTTTTCAACACATGATGTGAAAATGGTTGATGAGAGTGAAGTGTTTGGGATCAAAGGGTTTAAGCAAAGCATGGGATCACAGTCTTTGTCCCCTCTATAACACCAGAGATGAGGACAAATCTCTGTAGAAAAGCTGGAGGATGCCCACCCTCAGAAACACCTCAGATTGCAGAGATGGGCAGGAGATGAAGAGCATTCCCATCTGGTGGGAACCATCTCTGCCTGCCTGCAGCCAGGACTGGGCCTGCTCTGGGACCCTGGTGAGCACTCTGAGGTTTTGTGCAGAGGAGGGACCTGGAGAGAAGCACATCTGAGGTCTGGCACAGGGCTGTCCTTGGAGATAGCCTGGCTGGAGATGGAGAGGGCTGGAGACTGGAGTCTGGCTGCTGCCAGTGCATCACTGCAGAGCTGGGCAAGCTGCCTGTTCCCTAATGCCTCCCCTCCTGGCAGAAACTGGGATACTGCTCTGTCCCCACACTGAAATCCACTGAAGGAGGCAGGGGTTGTGCATTAGCCATCCCAAGCCTGTCCCTGCCACCCTTGTGAAGGAAAAGGGCACAATGTCCCCTGCAGCCAGCAGGGCCACCTACACAGCTGCTGCTGATTCAAAGTGTATCAGTAAGGTCAATGAAGGACACTGAAGTCATTGCTCCCCTTCTCTTTCCTTTCCTCTTCTTGTCAAAACAAAGACCTTCTCTTTCATGTGCTATCTGAGGAAAATTGGAAAGGTCCTCTGGGCATCTCCAGTCCAATCTCCTGCTCTATGAAGGGTCATCTTCAAATTTTGGTCAGGATCTTACCCAGGTGACTTCTGGTTATATCCAGGTGTGGAGATAGCCCAGTGTCCTGTGTACCTGTCCCCTCTCCAAGTGAAAAAGGTTTCCTTTGCCGTGCAGAGCTCCATAATAGAAATGTTCCTAATGGAGGGAATGTGGGTGTTCTGAGTGGATGCACAAGAAGGAACAAATGGCAGGGAAGGGCTACACAAGCAGCACATTCTGGTGGCACCTGGGAGAACAAGCCAGCAAGATCCCAGCACATCTCCAGACATCATCTCAGGACACTCAGGATAGGACACAAAGGCCAGTGAGTAGATCCTGGTGACTGTCAGACATGGGACAGGATGGAGAGGTTCAGCTGGTAACATCCCTTGTCCTCCATGGCTTTGCAGGGAGCCCTGGACAGATGACTTGGCATCAAGTGTTTTGGTGGGTATACACAGCTGCTGTGGGCATGAAAGTCTGGATGCAATGAGTGGCAAATTTCATTTTTTTTAATTTGGCTTTAAAATTTAATCAACTCCCAACAAATTCCTCCAGTTATTTGTCAAATATCTGCGTGAGCAGCAAGAATAAGCTCTTGCACCTTTGGCAGCAAATCTTTAAGTATTTGCTGATGAGAACAAACTTTCTCCACTCCATTTCATGTGTCTCCTCTGCTCTGCCTGATAAATTGGCTCCCACACCTCCATCTCTGCTGAGCAAAAACTTATTAGGAGCAAACATAAGAGAAACAAACAATAGAAGGTTCCTGCTGGTTTGGAGATGAAAGGGTGCTTTTAAATCATTTAGAAAATAACTGAGGGAGGTTTTCTTCCTCCAAAGCAGGAGCCCAGATCAGCTTTTAATTATTTCCTCACCCCTACAGCCCCCTTGGGAAGTTATTGCCCCAGCTGGTTGAGCTCATTGTGGCCAAGAAGCAAGAGCAGGAGGCTGCAAGACAGGATGTCTGGGTTCCCCTCTGGTTCTGTCCCTGACCTGCTGTGGGAAACACAGCTCAGCCCTGCTCCTGATGGGCCAAGCCTGCCTGAGGGGTGAGTTTGTGCAGTACATGTCACTGCAGCTGTGGTTTCCACTGACTGACCACTAAGGCACTCTAATGTTCCCCTGTCTTCTGGAAGTGTCAGGAAGATTAGTTGGTGTTTGCTCAGCACTGGACAGATGCAAGGGGAGGGGGGAAAGTTCCCTGCCAGCTCTTCCTTCTCACTGGGCAGATGCATTTCTCTCTCATGTTTTCAAGGCCTGCCAGGATCCCTGTGCTTGCCTTTGCCTCCCCTCCTCCTGTGGCCTTTGCAGACCAAGGTCCCAGAGCACAGCCTCTCCACCCAGCATGACAGGACCCTTCCATGGGAAATATCAAGGCTCTTAAAAAGCCCTTCTCTTTCACATCTTGTTTTTGTGGCATCATAGAAACATCAGATGGTTTGGGTTGGAAGAGACCTTCAGGATCATCTTAATCTAAACCCCCTGCCTTGGGCAGGGACACCTTCCACTAGACCAGGTTGCTCAGAGCCCCATCCAGCCTGGCCTTGAACACCTCCAGGGATGGGGAAGCCACAGCTTCTCTGGGCAACCTGTGCCAGAGCCTCACCACCCTCACAGTAAAGAATTATTTTCTAACAACTAATCTAAATCTGCCTTCTGTCAGTTTGAAGCCATTCCACCTTGTCCTATCACTGAGGGCCCTTCTCAAAACTCCCTCTCCAGCTCTCTTGTAGCCCTTTAGGTCCTGGCAGAGGCTCTAAGGTTTCCCCAGAGCCCCAGTTTATGTTCTCCAGGCAGAACAACCCCAGCTCTAACAGCCTCCTTCCATAGCAGAGGTTCTCCATCCCTCAGAGCATGGCCCAAGCTCCACTCTGGACAAGCTGAGAAACATCCTCAAAGCTGACTTGACCATCAGCTCTGGGTTATAAAAAGTTCCCCTGCCAGCTCTGTGTGCCTTCCTCAGCTCTCCATGCTAATGCAAGCAGCACGATTCCCTTTGTCTGAGATGCTGTCAGGAGGAACTGAAAGTGGTGACACAGCACCACAGGTGACACACACCCCAGTGCCACTACACCAGGGTGCAGAGCAGCTCTGAGCACACTCTGCAATGCAGGTGCCTTTCTCCCAGGGGTGGCCAGCCAAGAGCTGCACCAGCTCAACAGCACAAAGCCAAGGCACGACCTGCCTCTGGCAGGGACATCCCATTTGTCTCATCTATGGTCCTGCTGCCCATGCTGAGCACTGCCTGCATTCACTGAGCATCTCCTGATGCCTCCAGGTCTGGTCTGAGCTGGCAGAGAGTCTGCAGCAGGGCTGCTGTGTCCCACAGATCCCTTCTGCTGTGAGGGCACAGGTCAGGGAATAGCACAGGCACAGCTGTAGGAAGCACAGACAGACCATGTGCAGCCAAGCTGGTCAATCCCACAGCCCCATGGGGTATGTCAGCAGCTCTGGTTTTGTGGCCATGGCCCATGCTTGGCAGACCTCCCCCTCCCACCACGTCCTGCTCTCCCCAGCTCCCCTTTCATGTTTCCTTTGCTCCACCCTTTCTCCAGCCACAGAACTGAAATGAGCACATGTGCTCTGCACCACTCTGCAGAGAGCTGTGGCCATTTCTCCAAGAGAACACTTCCATGGGGACAAACACTGTGCTTTTAATGAGCCCCAAGGGAATAACCACGGAGAGAGCAGGAAAACAGCAGCCAAGCAGCACCACAGCTCTGCACAAGTGAACTACTGTTTGAGGAATGAAGAAATTCCATTTTCTGTGACCCTGCATTTGCCCCACTCCACTCCCTCTTTGCTGCCTGAAGCTTAGACACTGCCATGATTCATCCCCAGGAACAAGAGGCAGGTTAGCTCTGAGTTACTTCTGATCCCTCACACAGCCTGGTGCCTGCAAAATTCCACACTGCCACCAGCTGCTCCAGCTGCTGCTGAGTGCTGAGCCAGACTCTGAGGCTTCTCTGTGTTGCAGATCCCCAGCTCTAACAGCCTCCTTCCCCCTCAGAGTGGAGAGGGGCAGGAATACAAAACCAGCAGCATTGCTTCAGGGGAGCAACACATCTCTGGCTGCAGTGGGGAAAAAGGAATGAATAACAGGACTTGCTCCCAGCCAAAGGCTGACTTCAGTGAAGAGCATTTGGCTTCATGCCAACCCCAGAGGCAGCAGATCTTGAGGGGAAAAGAAGCAACCCAACAACAAAAGTTCAAAGTGAAGCATTTCTGTACTTGGAGGGTGGTTTCATGAGGCCTTGACTCACAGGATTTTTTAAAACTTTATCCTTAGCATAACCAAAAGGAGGGCAGGAATTTCAGTAGCTGACGGGACCTTCATCTGGCCAAACAGTTCTGAAAGCTTTCTGATGAGGAGGATTCTCAGGTGACCCAGCCATGAGCAATCTCTTACCATGCTGGAGCCTCTGCTGGGGCAAGGCTCCTGCTGCTGCCAAACTTCCCAGCTTCAACAGAGGACAGCAGTATGAGGCATCAAGGAGAATTTATTTATCCATCTCCTTGCTCTCCACCTTCTGGTCATGCTTCTGATTAAGCATTGTCTCCTTAAAGCCCAGGTTTCCTTCACCAAGCACCTCTCATCCCAGTGCCAAGGGAGCAGCTTGGGAAGGGGGCCAGCAAACACGGGGGTGGGCAGGACCCCTGCAAGCTTTTCTTTCAGGGAAACAGGTGTGTTGTAGGCAGAGACATTGCACATCTACAGGTCTCCCTCATTTCAGGCCCCTCTTCCACTCAGCTGTTTGTGGTCAGCGCAAAGACAAGGCACAAGGATGGCTCCCTCAAAGTCTCCCCAAATTTATGTGTACAGGAAGCAGAGATTTTGTTAAAATGCTGCACAGCACCTCCTGGCCATGTAATAGACTCACAAAGCTTCTCATGACTCTGGCTAAGAGGGACCAGTGACCAGCTGCTGGTTCAGAGTCACAGGGGTTTAAGGCACATGGAATGAACAGTGCTCAGCAATCTACCCTCTTGCAAAACCCAGCACTGACCACTTCTGCCAAGCCCACCACTTCCCTTTGAGCAATAATTTTGCTGTGTTGATTTGGAGATTTCCAGCAATGGAGAACCTACTGTGCACCAGCTACCCCAGGTGGCTGGTGACAGTGGTCTGCAGCCTCTACCAGTTAAAGCCAGGAGGGCATCAGACTAACTGAACACACCCAGCCTCTGCTCCACATCACTGGATGTGGTTTGGTTTTCCCAGTGGGGCTGAAGTGTTGTTCACCCCTTGAAAAGTCTTTGCATCCACCTCATCCAGGTCATCTCCTTCTTTTCTGAACTTCTTTGCTGCCTTGGGCACAGCTGTGTCTCATCATCCACAGTGGCCAAGAAGAGCTGTGCTCTGTTCCCTGCTCTGATGCCCTTGATTCCCCTCAAGGCCACTTACACAAGATCTTCTCAGATGTTCAAAAACCAAGAGCCATCTCAGAGCCAGGAAAGGTCAAATCAACATCTGCTGACAAGTTTCTCTCAAAGAAATCACAGTGAGGGTGCAGGACAGACACACAGGACTTGTGGATGTTATTATCTGTGTATACTTTTATTAAGACTCAACATCATGTGACTCCCAGCACACACATTTTTGGTGATCCTGGTAGTGCCAGCAGTCTGGGATCTCAGTTCCAGTCATCCTGCCTTCTTTCAGGCCCATGGGGATAGGTAGATAATCTGTCCTCAGATCAACTCATCCTTTCAGCTAGAGGCTGCTTTAAGCTGTGGGACCATTCAGGTCCAGGGTACAATTTGCTCTTCCCAGGAGCATCAGATCCTTGGAGACACTCTGGACAACTGAGGTGCCCCATGGTGGAGGTGTAGGGGATGTGGAAAGCCTGGATATGCCTTGTCCTCAAGTCAAACCCCAGGCAAGAAGGTTGTTGAAAACCCAGCACCAAAGACTGATAAACCCAAACCCCTTAGGAGCCTTTTGCATGACCTCGGTGACCAGCAGACTGCTGACCTCACCCCCATTTCCATCTCGGACATCCCTGTGGCCACTCCACCTCTGCTCTGGTTATCTCCCTAGGGTTTTCTGACTGAAGCCAAACCTCCTCCCCAGCTTTCTGTGCCGTCAGAGAAGCCACTTTGCCTTTCAGCTGCCAATTTCTCAGGAAGCTTTGATTTGCCAGCAGCTGCCAGGTGGGACCCGGCAGGATCCCTGAGCAACGCGAGAGCCGCAGGGATGATCCGCGCAACCGGATCTGGAGAGGGAAAGCTGGGCCTGTGAGATCTGACAGGCTCATAACAAACCCAGCTGGCTGGCACACACACCGAGCCCAAAACACCCCAGGCCACCCCCCTCCCACCCTTCTGATACCATCACACCCCTCAGCAGTTAATTAAAAAAGGATTAAAGCAAGGCTGTAAGGACGTGGGCGACGCTGAGGTCAAGGGGTGCCTCGCAATCCTACGCCAAGCCCCGCAGCTGGTGCTGGGACAGGGGGCTGCCTGCTGTGACTCCAGCTTCTCCAAGAATAAGGCAAGTCTAATCCAAGACCCAGGCAACCTATCTGGGCTGCTTGCCTGTGGAAGTGCTGCTCTGTACAGAGAACTGCAGGGCAAGGATTGGGATCAGGGATGTGGGAGCCTGCAGGGTAAGAGAGCAAGCAGTTATGGCTTGTTTGTCAATGCTTCCATGCTGTCCTGCTGGCCCTTCCTGGGGCTTGTGTTAGCCTGTGTCTCCTTCCAGAGCTCACACCTTTATCCCACACAAGCCACGTGCACCCATCCCAAGCCTGGCAGTGAGGTTCATCTCATGCAAGCAGCTCTGTCACAACAGAACTGGCTGTTCCTACCCGCTCCCTGTTTCCGAAAATACGAAGGTTTCACCAGGGCAGCAGCACTCAGAGGCTTTTTCCAGCCAGAGTGATGCCAGGTAGATAGGTCCTTCCCACATCCAGCCTCACAGAAAGCCCTGGGAATATGTGTGAATATGTGTGTGAATGAGGTACAATGCCAAAGTGTCCCTCATCTTACCTGGCTGAGATGCCATGATCATGGATGGCTGGAAGTCACCTCTGCATAGGGATTAACCCTGGGGTTAAAGCCTCAGTATCAGTGAGTTATGCCTTCAAGGGGGGACATTTTTTTCACAAGGAGGTACAAAACACCCTGGGGGACTCTGATGACACTCCACCCTGTTCAAAGGTCTTTGGGAGCAGACTCCATGGCATACCTGGGAAGCTCCTACACGGAGAGAAGCTGAGGGCAAAGCTCAGCAGGAAGGGTAGGGGCAAATAGAGAGACTGTGGAAGATGCAGTTTGCTGGCACAGAAACAAGGCAACAGGTCCAGGTCTGAAACTCACCCCTGAGTGACAGGACACGTTGTATGGTAGCAGCAGAAGAGATGTCTCAGGCTGGTGATGGACTGCACCAACATTCCTGTTGGGAACTCTCAGTTTGTAATCACTGCATGGAGAACAGACAGGACCTGTGACCTGCCAGACACAAGCTGGCTCCTCAGCAGCAGCTTCATGTCCCACCCAAGCCTATAACATGGGGCCAGTCCCTGCAGGGAAGACAGGTGAGTCCATGGCACATTAAGTGCTCTCCACTTCACCCAAACCACTCTCACATCCCCCAATGCATTCTGGTTCATCCCCAAACCCACCTCTTTCAGAATGGCTTGGCCATAACAAGCCTGAAGAGCTCAATAAAGTTCTTCATGGTCTTTTTACCTCTTTCTTCTATGAAATCATTGCCTCTCCCTCCATTGCCTAAGGGACTCCTGCTCCCTAGAGCCAGCTGCTCCATGCAGGTCCTGACCACTTTTTTACATCCTAAGTGCTCCCAGTCACAGAATCACAGAATAGTTTGGGTTGGAAGAGACCTTCAAGATCATCTCATTCCAACCCCTACCATGGGCAGGGGTACCTTCCACCAGACCAGGCTGCTCATGGTTCCATCCAGTCAGGCCTGGAACACTTCCAGGGATGGGGCAACCACAGCTTCTCTGGGCAACCTGTGTCAGGTCCCAGTGACCTCGGTAATTGCTGCTGCCCCTAACCAACCCATCCTGCTGTCACCCAGCCTTGGAAAGTTTTCTCCCTCATTACCTTGCACTTGCCAGAGAGCAGCTGATTCATCCACTCTCTGCCTCAGGCATCCCACGCAGCCACTGATGATTGAGTTACTTAATGATTAAGCAGAGCCTTAAATCTTTGCAGCACTTAACATGTATTGACTAATTAATCCAAGCCTTATCTGAGGTAGGTTAGTTCAGTCTTGTGTGTAGCTTCCAAACATGCCCACGGCCGCCTGATTGGTCAAAGGCAGAAGCAGCTCTGCAGAGGTGATGGGAGGTCCCCCATCCCCACTGCCCACCTTTCACCCATGTAGCTCTTCTGTGCTGTGATTTCAGAGATCACTGGGCCCAGGGCACCATGTCCCCAGCCCAGGACTCTTGCCAAGCTTGCCCTCGAATGGCCTTTCCTCCTGCATCTTCTCTGGCCCTCCATGATTGCTTCATTCCCTGCTCTCCCACCCAGTGGGGCTCTGGGCACATCCAGCAGCTGAAGCCAACTTGCTCGGACAAGCAACAAGTTGCCCGAGGCTCTGCCAGACCTCGAGTGCAGGTGGGATAAACCTTCCCCTGGGGTCTGGCTGGCAGCCATCCATGAGTTCTGCTGATGCAGGAGAACAAACCTGGCCTTAGGATGGTGACAGCACACTGCCCTGCTGCATCCTGCTGAAGTGACACCCGGGGGAGCCAGGCTTCTCCCTCAGCCTGTTCACAGGGACTGTCTCAGCCACATCCAACCCCACATTCCAGTCTCACTGTCAGCAGGGAACGAGGCCAGGTGTGGGAGGCAGGGAAGCCATTCCCTGCACTTATGAGCTGCACAGGAGCTTTGTGCAGATGAGTGGGATGGGGAGGTGCAGGGACACACCCAGGGTTATGCAGAGAGTCCGTGGCAGAGGTCAGTGCCTCAGTGACTCCTAGGCCTGGGCTTTGGGAGAGGAAAAGGGATGAGGTTTGCAGTAGCTAAAGCCAGGGAGTTGGGGACCTGAGCTGGGTCCACACAAGCCTTAGGGTCTGATCCTGAGGAAATCATCTCATTTTCCTCTGATGCAACCACTCTAGCTTCAAGACTAAAGGAAAATGCCATGTTCCTTGTGCCCCACAGATTCCCAACCATTAGCTAAGACCAAGGCAGACATCAAAATTCTTGCCATTCCATGAGCCTCTTTCACTGGAGCACAAGAACCCCTCAGCATAACAAGAGAGACCCAGAGACACAAGATTCTCTTTGACATAACACTGACACCAAAATGTTTCAGCCCACCTGAGTCCTCTGAGCACCTCATGCCCTTTTTCTGCCTCCCTGTCACCCCAGGGTTTCAGCTCAGTGATAACCCCAGCCTGACAGGCAGGTGATGAGCCTTGAGAGATGCTTGATGTGAAGGACATGGCAGAAGAAAGGGACTCTGTCAACCTGGGGAGTCACAGAGCAGCCAGGTGGAAGAGAGCTTAATCTGAACAACCTCACTCAGGAAAGCCAGGACCAGTGGAGTCTGGGTCTGCACAGCCCACGTGGAGCCTGTAACAGCAAGGTGCTGCTTTGAGTCAAAAGGCATCAGCCTGCAGGTTATAAAGGCATCTGTGCTGCTTGTAAGACTGCCCTTCACATGCCCTCCACCTCATGTGGCAAAGGATGGGTTCCTGCCTACCACACGGATATCACCACAATTTGCTTGCTTTTTAACACATCTAACAGCAGCAAATGCAGAGGAGAAACTCCTCTCCCTGTGAAATTCACCCCAGAAAATCCTGAGTAGTAAAGCAGAGCAACTCGTGGACCAACACTTTTCCTCTGGGTCCTAAACCATCACATATATATTTATTTTTTTCCTTGATTGAATATGTGCTGATCTCATTCATCCTGGGAAAAGCACGGGGTGTTCTCATCCCGGCTATACCTGGCAAGCTGCACACACTGTGACAGAGGGAGCGAACTTCTGAGCAGGCTCTGCAGTGGCTGCTGCCCGGCTCCTTGGGGCTCTTTCCCGGAGCGAGAGGCCGGATTCTTCACCTGGCGTTCCTGGGAGAGATGAAGGGTAAGTCAGCAAATCAGCTTCATGCACTGCAGCCATCCTCTGCTTTCAGCCATAGCAGAATTAGCTCAGGTCGGGATTTGCTGGGAGCTGGGCAGAAAAACATCAACAGAGCTTTTTTTTTCCCCCTCGCCTCTCCACCTCCTTTGGAGGGAGAAGGCAAGAAAATGTTTTTAACATGCTGCGTGGAGGCAGGTTGCGGGAGCCGTGGTCCCCGGCGCAGCTCAGCAAGCACTGCCGGGCAAATCAACAGGGAACGTTCCTGATGCTATTTTAGACACCGGCAGAAAACGCCGGATAGCAACACCGAATTCGACGGGGCTGCACAAACCCCGGAGCAGCGGCAGCGGCGCGGAGCGCAGGGACCCGCTGCCGCCGATGTGCGGGCTGTCAGTCGGTTCGCTGATGTGTTCGCTAACCACGACGTTGCTTTGACATGTCAGCTGGCGAGCCGGCGTCTGGATGCTTCGGTGTCGTGCAGGCAGCTCCGTCTGAGCCCTGCGGAGAGCAGCTCAGGTCCGCCGGCCGGGGTTAAAAATGAGCCGCAGCTGAGCTGTTGAAAGGGATCCGCGCTGCCGCCAACGTGAGTGAGCGCTCCGCGCCTGCCAGCGCAGGTGGAAGGTGCATGCCTGTCTCCGAGGGGGGGGATGCAGCTCCATCGGGAGCCTCCTGGCTCGCTCGCCTGGGAGAGGATGGAAAGAGGGCATCTTGCGGGACTGCTGCAGCCAGCGGTGCTGCTGAAGGCAGTGTGTGAGATTAAAGGCGGCATCTGAGCATGAAGATGCCGCAACAACCCCTGATTTAGGAATAATGAGTGTAGCAGGGCTGGCTGCTGCAGGAAATGTCCCGTTTTTAAGTGGGGCTGTTTGGAGCAAAAGAGCAATTATGCGGATTCTGCTGCAGCTCATTGCGGTCGGGTTAATTTGGGAAGAGGATGCTTGCTGGCAGCTAAAGGAGGCAGCCTGGCAGAGGGGTTAAAATGCAGAATTACCAGACCAGGCTGGTGTTTTGAAATAGTACAATAATCCCAAGGAGGGGAACATTGTTTGGTATGATTTATCTTCTGAGATAGTCAGGAGCAGGAAGACTTTAACTTAGAGAGTTACTCATAATAAATTTTTTTAAAAATAAATAAACTAAGATTTTCAAAGACAGACCCTGTTTTGCAAAGCCCCAACACCACAATGACAGGCACTGCTGATAACAGCTGTCCTGCCTGCCTTCTGAATGCCAGGCCTTCCCAGAAACGCTGCTTGTGAAAGATCTGTCACAGGGAAGTTTTTAACGCCCCGGTTTAGCGCGTGGGTGAGAACACGCATTTGTGTTTGGGGAGAAGAAACATTAACTGCTCGTTGTACCCCAAACCTGGCTGTGCAGCCAAGGAATTACTGTGGATGTGATGATGAGTGTTGGGCAGGGCAGTGCTTTTAAAAGGACAGCATGGCTGGGTTTAACGTGGTGATCCCTCCTGGAGCTTTCAGCGCTCATGGGTTTGGGCATCTCATAGATAAAAGTGGTGCCTGTTCCTCAAAAGCTGGTGTCAAATGCCCGGTGCTCCCACAGGACCTCCTGCATGCACACAGCAAGGACATGAGGTCTGAGTTGATTTGTAGCTTCAGCTGGGGTGGCATAGTGAAAATGCCACAGAGGGCGACTTGGCAGGTTTGATTTGGACAGGATGGGGATTGGAAAGGCAGGCAAATAGCAGTGAATCTTCCTGGAGAGAAGGTGACCAGGGATGAAAAGGGAGAGATGGCATTGTGTGCTGGGACAGATCTGGGATGTGAAGGGGACAAGGGTTTGTGATGGCAGGGAGTGCTCCCTGTACTAACCCATCCCCGTCTGTACTTATCAGCAAATGCACAAAGCCACAAATGAGAGAGATTGTGTGTGTGCAAGAAAAGGGGAATTTGCTCCTTCCCCATTTCTCTATTTTCTCTAACTTTACATTGCAAACTCTGCCTCAGCTCTCCTTCCAGAGGGAAAAGAGGAGTTGCTGTAAAGCTTTTATTTTTTTTTTAAAGCAGTAGCACAAGGAACCTAAAGCACAACCTTCCTCTGGTCTCATTCCCAGTGGCTACTTCAGGACTGACCTGAACCAAACTGTTCAGCACTGCAGAAGCAGCAGCCTGCTTTGGAGGGCTACTTCATTTTCTCTCATTAAATTTACAGTTTGTATTATTTTATTTAATGCTGTTGAGGAAAAAGGGCCCTCTCTAACGAGCTACCCTATTAAAGCATGCCTATTAAACCTCACCCCATGAAGTCACAGGGGCTGGCTGGCGCTAGTGGCAGTCCTGCTGATTGTTCTAGTCTTGAAGGTTACAGAAACCCAGCACCAATGTTGCTGTTGTAAAAGGCTGGGGGCCTGCGGGTACAAGATCAAGAGTGGTGTGTGAGGGAGGGCTTACAGCTCTCTGGCTGGCAGGAGACCTTCCAGATGTCTTTTTCCTTCAGGCTTCACCTAAGGTGCAAAAGGAGATGGAGTGAAAGCTGTCCCTTCGTGGCTTGTTGACAGATCATCAAGGAGAGGTTGGAGGAGGCCCCAGTTAACACCTGGGCATTCCTGTAATTTAGTTCTTTCAGTAACTAATGCTGGTTAATGATCTGTTCTCAGAAACCTCTTTATCCATCTCTGAAGCACTGCAGGGCAGTGAACAGAATCCTGGTTGTCACTTGCTATTGACACGGGCATAGCATTTTATCCCTCCCACCTTCCTACCATGAAAGGATGAAGCTCCACCAGCAAACTCATCCAGACTGTCCTATTCTCCCGAGCTAGCATCCACAGGGTGCCTTTCTCTGCCATGGAGCCCTGTGCCAGTGCAAGCTGCTCTGAGAACATGGACCCAGACCCAAAACTGGGTGAAGGCAAGGGTTTCCAACACCCCAGAGCAAGGGGAATTGTATCACATGCACAGCAAACACCTTGCCAGCGGCTGCACCATACACTGAAGCAACCACACAGCCTGCAGCCCTGATACAAAACCACTGACCTGAACAGCAGCCAGATCGTTTTTCTTATGAGAATGCACCATTCTTGAGCAATTTTTCCAGCACATCCCACGCAAACAGGTTTTCTCTGAACGCCACACGGCAGCATTTACCATCTCATGCCAGCTCTTGTTTTTCCCTAATCGCAGGGGCTGGGAGGGCTCTCACGTATCACTGGTGTGTCTGTGCTGGTGGGCACAGAGTCTGAGGGGTGTATCCTCATGGAAAATCAAGCACTAAACCATTTCATGTCACCACTTCTGCTGAAGACAGAATTACAGGATGGTTTGGGCTGGAAGGGATCTTAAAGATCGTCTAATTCCAACCTTAAGTTAGCCAAGGTCACACCTTTCTGCAGGAATCTGAGACCCTGGACCTTGCACATACATACTTGTCTAATAACACATTCTTCATCTTCTCATCACTGCAAGAGCCTTTCCAGGAAGGTCACGTTGACTCTTCCCAGTTGGCACTCAAGGGGTTGCAGAAGTGATCCTTCAACACTGACACTAACTCCTGTTGTTTGGGATATTATGCTAAATTAGCTGAATTCCTGGTAGTGAAAAGGAAATATGGAGGGAAATGGATAGTGTCTGTAAAGTCTTAATTTTGGTCAAGTGTATTTTGTGTCCTCTCTGACCTGTAGTTTAAGCTACTGTAGAAGCAGGGAAATTTTAAGGCAATTTTTTGCCCCAATTTGTCAACTTCCATTGCACAACAGCACCTCGGGGCAGCCAGGGTGTATCACCAGATACATTAACTGGGCTTCTTAGTTAGTGGTGAGTGATGGCCATGTGCTATTTGTTCATAACTAAGAGAAAGAAATGGCCAAAATCCCACTTCCCACATGGCAGAGATGGAGGGATGTTTCTACAGGAGCAGCTCTGCTCCTTGGCAGACACCACTTTTTGATCCAAGCTTGCAACCTCCTCATGTCCCTCATTTCTGTATGCAGGAGGGAGGAGGAAGCTAAAGCAGCTGTGCTTCTCCCACTTGTCTGGCCCTGCTACTCCATACACTGATCTGATGGGAAGAGCAGGGCAAAAAAAGTATTTATCCAAAATTATCTAATCAACATTTCCCATGTTGACTCATTTGGTAATAGACTGATATTCTGTTTCTCCCTTGATCACCCTGAAAAGTCCATTGATTTTAATCTGCCAAAAAAGGATTAAGGGATATAAAATTTGAACATCAAACAAACAAAAAAAAGAGCAGAAATTGAGTATTTTCCTTTGTTTGTAATGTAATGCACTAAATAATGTTCAAAAGTGACAAATGCCTAGGGAAAACCATTTCATCCTATAATTTTACAAGGGAGAGAAGAAGCAAACCCAACAGTCATGGATTCAGGGGATAGAGTGGATTGAGCCCTGTCCCTGTGCAGTGCTGGACTCAGTCTGATCAACCTCCCATATCTCCTGCACTTGTCCTGTCAGACCTATCTGAGGGTTTTGGGGGTAATTTTTACCTGACTGTCAGGCACAGAAGCAACTTCTGCCTGGGATCATGACTGTGCCATTAGCTGGGATCTCCTGGGGCTGATTTCTGTGCTCAAAAACTTCAAAGAAGTACCTGTTGGAAGAGGGAGAGAATGAGCTGGGTGGTAAGCCAGGTTCTTCTTGCCATTGTCAGAGGATTCAGTGTGCTTTGAAAGAGAGGCAAGAGACTTCAGGAAAACAATTCTCATATACACAAGTCTACAGAAAAAGCAGTGATGAGCACACCAAGGAAAACACAGCTTAACTTTGGCTACCTACAGAATTCACAGCAGTGGTGCTGCACAGGGTGGCTTGGCATAGTCTGGGAAAAAGTGGCCCCAAGAGTGAAAAGACATGGACAACTGCCAATATATGATGCAGTTCTAATCTGAGCATCTGAATTCCCCCTCAGTGAGCTGTGTTAAGCTGCAGAGCAGTCTGCAGTCAGGAAGTTCGGCAGTGATGACGGAGATGCTCCTGGCATCCATTTTGACCAACCTATTGTGCAGCCAGGTCTGCAGAGCCTCTCTGGGTACCAGAGAGAACAGAGGCCTCTCCTGCAACTGGACAAGAGCTCTGGCTCTCCACACATTGGACAGGATCCACTTCAGCCTCCGGCACAAAGCCCTGGGAGCAACGGAGCCGGTGCCACGTTGCCTCTTTGTACAGAATCTGGGCAGACACTTCCAGGTCACTCACTCCAGACAGCATTCATGACCTGTGTCTTTGCTGTTTTCCAGTCGCCCAGAGGGGAGCTCAGAGCCTTGGCAGCAGCCCTGTCACAGTCCCCAGGGTCCCTGGGCTGTCCTGCCCGCTGAAGCATGGCTGGAGCGTGTGGCAGCTCAGGAACTTGGGAAGAGGCCACCACGTCCGGCTTGGATGTGATGTGCCTCACCCCACGGTGCCTTTTGGGTTCATTTAGGCACTCAGCTCATTCTTCAGTGGCTGAAGGGAGATCCAAGAACAGGATTTAGCTGTGGCTCACCCTCCCCTTCTCTTCCTCAATCCTCTAGAAAGAATAAATGCTAAAGAGAATGAAGGTCATCCACGGCCAAGGGAAGTCCATGCTAATCCCTCTCTGGAGTCTTGGCTCAGTCCAGCATTCAAGCCCTGGGAAGTATTAGGAAATGGATAATAGAACAGGAAATGCCAGATTTTGGTAGCTGTGAAAAGGAAGGACATTACCCATGCCATAGAGATAAAGGGGAGGGTTTCCCTCTCCTTCCAGGCTATGGATGCTAGAACTGAATGGACACGGTGTCCAAACTGGGTGACAAAAAGACTGTGCCACTCTTCTTGTGGGGCTTACAGGGAGGGGCCATGCTGGGGAAAAAGCCAGTGGCTTGAGGATGACTTTCATGCTCTGTGCCTACCCCTCCTGTACTTCTTCCCATGGAATTTTCAGTTGGCACCCTTGTATGCATTTAAGAGGGAAAGAAAACCTGTCTGATAGCCCATTGCTCTGGTAGATCTTCCCTTTTATTTCTGAGCCCAGCTCAAAAAGGACTTTTTTTCTGCCCTCCTGGAGAAAGAACTGGAAGTGCATGATCAGCTGAAAAGGATGAACTTGCTGCAAGCAAACCCGACACCTTCTGCAACATGCAAGAGAGAGGAAACTTTGTTCACTTTGTTTCTACACAACTCATCAATTGAAACCAATCAATGAAACAGTGGGGGTTGGTGTGTTAGGATCCTGCCTGATCCCAACAGCAGCCCAGAGCTGGCTCCCATGCTAATGCACACACAAGCACAGATCCTCCAGTGACATCTGAACCCTCAGGATATCTCATGGGTGCCTCATCATTATCTAAAGCCCAGCCTGGATAAAACAGAGTTTTTATGTCCCTTTCTTCCCAAACCTTCTCCCTAAATCTTCTCAAAACACAGTGGGTAACAAGATGGTTTATCTGCCATGCAGGCAGCTGCTCCTGATGCCACTTCATACCTCTTCTTCAAAGCCCATGAATTTAGGCTGCAGTTACACCTTGCAGAATTTTTCAAGCCCGGCTTCTCCAGCCCTGCAGGTAAATCTCTTGCATATCTCTTCCTTCCTCTGTCACTAAATCACTTCTCATGGGCCCTGATCACACTTCCATGCTGCCCATTTACAATAGCACCAGGGAGATTTTTCTCCTAACCTTTCTCTTTTGTCCTGTTTCTCAGGCTGGAGCCCTTCACTGGTTCATCCCTTCCCATAACACCAAACTCAGGTCTTTGCTCTCAACGCCCTGTGACTGCTCTGTCCATAGCCCTTCCCACCAACAACCAGCCCACAATGGTGCCCAACCTCCTTTCTATCATGTCTTTGGAAGTGCTCCTCAAAAACCATCCAAAAATCAGTCTCTGGTAGAAACCCACCTTTGCTCCCAGTATCTGCATACTGGTCATGTTGCCACACATTGGCAAGTATCACTCTCCTTCTCCAGGTTCCCATTTGTCTGAGCCACTCATTTTCCTATGTCTTAATCTTGGAATAGCAAGAATGAGGATTTGTTGTGCAGCACAGCTCAGCCCAGCTGCAGCTCCTTGTCCTATGGCAACAAGAACCAGGAATAATAACAGCAAGGTGGTGACTCATTAAAACCAATAACCTCAATAATTAGACTTACTTAACTTTTCCAATTGTATAAACAGCTGAGAAAAAAAAATAGAATCTTATGCTTTTCCAATATTTTTCCTTCTTCCAGTTTCTCACACAGAAATTGTCAGTATTGGGCACTTGTCACAGTCAGATTTCCTCTCTCTCCACACAACAGTAAATTCATGGAGTGAAATGTTTGCTTTGTCCATATCCTGTGAGTGCTGAAGACTCTCCAGCATCTCTTTGCTCTGAGCAAGGAGAACAGCTGCAGCTCTGCCTTGGTGCCAACATTGTTCCAGCTGCTGTTGCTATAGGAAAAAAACCAAAGGCAGAACTGTCCAAGTTTCAAGTTCCTGAAAAAAATCTGTTTAAGTCAGCAGGGATAGAATCTGGATACAAATTTCTCTCCAGACCTGATGCTCAGTGGGTGCCATCTATCACTTCATTCAGCTGCTGCTGGTTGAAGCTGTATCCTGGTGACCTTCCCCTCTCTAAATAACACTTCCCTGCCCATTGCCTCTTGTCAGAGGCAGAGAAAGAGGCTTGGACCAAGGAAAAAGCAGCCCATGGGATTAACAGAGGGTGTATTTGGGACAAGGAGCCATCACAAGTAGGACAGAACTCAGAGAGCACTGGAGGGACAGGTAGCCTGGGGGAAAAACACTGGGACAAGCTAGCTGGTGAGATAAGGAGCAATCAGGATGGGAATCAGGCAAGGAACCAGGGAGGAAGACCTGAAAGGATTGAGATGAAAAGGGGATGAAGAAACCAAACTGCTAAGAGAGGTGGGCATCATCCCTGAGCAGAGCCTCATACTCCAGTCCTCTTTCTCAGTCCTTGTCCCTGCATCTTGGGCACACCAGGACCTTGTGTTTAATCTCAGTCCCCTGTAGCTGCTGGTGTGGCTGCAGAGCCAGTGCTGCCCTGGAAATGGCTGCTCTGACCCCAGCAGGGCGACTGCCCTGGTGCCAGCATTGAGGGAACCTTAGCATGGATCAGATCTCAAGAACCTGACTGTCAAACCTGCCCTACAAACCTCACCCCCCTGCCAAAAGAAGCACACCAGTGAGTACAACAATATGGTGTTAAAAATGGAAAGTGCTTATGGAGAGAGATCAGCTGCTTTGTGAGGCAGCTGTATGTTCTGGAGCTCCTTTTGATGTAAATGTGTGAAATTACACATTTATTGCAGGATTCAGATGTAGCCATGGCAACATGATTATCAAACAGTTGCATATGGAAGTGTAAATCCATACAGGTTTCTGGCTGGTGAGATTAAACTGCCCAGAGACAGAGCTCAATATATTCCAAGCCCAGGCCCTCCATGCCCAAAAGGATTCATCTCTGGCTTCTGTGCCTGGGAAAAATTCCATTTCTTTGCATCCAAATTGGCTCCACTCAAGTGGGCCGACCACCAAACTGATGGAGGAGAGCACTAAACAGGCTTGTACCCTCAGCAGAGAGGCAGCACCAGGTACCTCCCTGCACTCTGCTACATGGGCTGACCCTGTCCTGAAGGCTGCTTTGAACAAACTCCCCGGCTCAGCCTTGCAAGGGGCAGGGACAGCTCAGCCTGGAGCTGTGTCTGCAGGGCAGGTTTCAGTTACACCTCGAGCATCATCAGGCTGTATTCATAGAGTCCCTGGGCATGAAAACAGGCTGGGCAGCCAATGGCACCCCCTCACCCACGGCGTCCTCATGTGACAGAGATCTGGTGACACGGTGACATCTGAAGAGGGGACAGCAAAGCTGGCATGTGCACTGGCTGCAAGTAGGAAGGGCTGTGCCCTTATAGCCTCAAAACTGTGACCTTGATGGCCATTCCTTGGAAACAGGGCCCATGCAATAATTTTCCACAGCTGACAGTTCCAGGCTGAGCCGCAGTCTCACAGCCAAGGAAAGTCAGGCTCAGTCTCCTCCCCTGGATACACAGCAGGCTCCAACACCTCATGTGACAGTGTCTGCACACAGGCTGGGCTCAGCTCAGGGTCCTGGTGTGTCTGGAGTGATGAGTGATGAGCAGCATCAGGTGGACTGGGAAACAACAGGGGGAAAGGGAAACAAAAAGAGAAAGAAAGAGGAAAAAGAGGAAAAAAGGAAAGAAAAAGGGAAAGGGAAAGCAAAAAGAAAAAGAAAAAGAAAAAGAAAAAGAAAAAGAAAAAGAAAAAGAAAAAGAAAAAGAAAAAGAAAAAGAAAAAGAAAAAGAAAAAGAAAAAGAAAAAGAAAAAAGGAGAAAAAAGGAGAAAAAAGGAGAAAAAAGGAGAAAAAAGGAGAAAAAAGGAGAAAAAAGGAGAAAAAAGGAGAAAAAAGGAGAAAAAAGGAGAAAAAGAGAGAAAGGAACGTGCACCCCAGCATGGAAACAGACTGGTGGGAAGGAAATAGGAGTTTTAAACAGACACAAAAAGATTGGCAGAATTTGGCTGTAAATGAAAACAGAGTAGTAGAAGGGCAGAACTTTGTCCTTGTTTTGCTTTTTTTTTTTCCAGAGACTTGATGTGGCTCTTTCACAGAGAAACACATAAGTAGGGCACAGTCCTGCAGCAGGCACCCGGGGATATCCACAGTTCTGAGGTTTGGGGATCTGCAGCAGGAGCCCTGGCATCCCTCTGGAACCAGTGGAAAAGCAGGTTATCTCCACACCACCGTGGTGAGCAGCTTAGTGGGACACCTACAGCATCTGATGGCAATGCCCCCGAGCCATCAGCCAGGAATTCACAGGATGGCTTCTCAATAGGATGTTCCCATAGTTAATTAACCTCTGGTCCTGATTTCCAGCAGGAACATCTCCTGTTTCCAACTCCAGCAAATGGCTCTAATAGATTTGACAGCCTGCTTTCACCTGGCACCTTCTCCTGCTGCAGGTATTTCTGGGCAAAGTCCCTTCTCACCTTCCCTACTGCAGCGTAAACATCCTGGAGCTCCACCACACTCCTGTTTCCAAACCTGTGAAGTCCCAGATGGTCCATCAACCATCCTCCTCAGTTTCTTTCTCTGCATTGTGAGACTTTCTAGCAGAATTTCTTTACCTTTTCTCAGGGACTTTTTAAATAGTGCTGTTTCACAGAGGATTTTTGGGTTGGAAAAAAAAATACAGGCTCTTGGCACTAAAGACAGACCTTTCTCAGTAAACATGAGGATTTTGATTTTGAAAGTGACAAACCTTGTTTCTTAATAATAATAAAAAAAAAGATTAATTTTCCCAAGCATGTTTAGAAAATAAAGAAAAGCTATTGCTGTGCTAATTGCTGTTACCAAATGATTTTCACATCATCTCCTGCCTGTGGCCACACAGGTACAGGTCATGCAAATGGACTTGGCATTCCAGGCTGCAGTAAATGAAGTATCAGATTTCTGGTTAACCATGAATTATCACTAAAAAATAAAGGCACCGCAGCCCTGTCGTTAATGCTGCCTAAGTCCCATGACTTGGGAGTGCTGTGCTGTGCTGCCACAGCATCTGCTCTCCAAATCTGGCCTCTGCCCCTTGTGAGAATGAACCAAACCTCCCTAAGAGGGGAGGTGAAGCTGCTGCCCACATCTCCTCATTCCCCTTGCTGCAGTCCTTTCATCTCTGTGCTATATTAGCATTCTGAAGAGCATTAATGGGTCTGAAGTGGCTTAAAGCCATTTTCTTTATTGCTGGATTAGAAGGGTATGAAACTGCCGGCGCTCGGAGCTCTCTGCTCCAAGCAGACACGAGAGCTCAGAGCCCCAGCCTGCCTCGCACAGCCCAGCTCACTGCTTTTATGAATGGAGTTTAAAACAACACACGCCGTGAAGCTGTTGCTTAGAAGCCTTTTTTTTTTTTCCCTGGTGTCCTGACTGCTCCGGCCAATCCAAGCCCCAGCGCTCTGGAGCAGCACACAGCCCTGAGAGCAAGGAAGTGGGCAGGAAAAGCAAAGCACAGGTTCCCTAGCTGTTCCCTGCCTGCTTTTCGTTGAGCAATTATACAACTCCAGGTCTGTGATTATTCCTGGCAAGGTTTGTTCATCTCATGGGAGACTTTTGGAACAACACGGTGCTTTTGTAGGGAGTGTCAGCTGCCAGGCGAACGTGCCTTCCAGATCAGATTTTTTTTTTTTTTTAAGTATGTAAGTAATTGTTTCTTTACAGATTGGTCTTTGCCTTTTAATGACTCATATTTCTACCTTGTCAGCTTTCAGCACGGGCCCTGCCCTCCCTCCCAGTGCTACAATCCTCCCAGATCTCACCCACAGTGCCAGGTCACACCAGGTGAAATCCTGAAGGATGAGAATCCATTTTGTCGGCGCCCTGTCCAGATGTTCTCCTTGCAGGGGCTGTTTTTTGGGGGGCTGTAGAAACTACGGGCACAGCAGTCAGAAGGCATAAAACCGAGGTACAAACCTGTCTCTAAAACACTGAAATAGGGGTTTGTCTGTGGTTTATTTTTTGGACAAACCCAGATGCATTTTCACAGCAATGGTGACAGATTCTCATCCCCAGCACTGCTGCCGTGCCAAGAGTCTCATTCCCAGTCCAGTCTCCTGAGGTGCAAACATGCTCTTCAAAATAAAGACAGAGAATGCTTAAACACTCCTGAAACTAATTCATTAGCTTTAAGCTCAGTGCAATAGAACTGCATGTTTTTAAGAGGGTTTTGGGTTTTGGTTTGGTTTCTTTTCTGAAGCTTTTCCCCCTTCACTGCTCTCTGAAAATGTATTCAACATGAGGCAGGGAGCAATTATGGAAAATTTCGAGCTGGATGGTTAAAGCATGGCCAGCTTGTAAAGTAATTGGAAATGTAGAAAGGAAAATGTTTGTCAACACGGGATAAAAGGTGCTGTGTAAGTGGAGGATTTTTTTCTTATTGCAAACTCTCCTCTCTGATATGTTAATTGTGTTTGGCCTGATCCCTTGACAGTCCATTAATTTTTTGCCCAATTGCAGGCTGCTGGAGGCAGATAAATTTCAGGCTATTATGGGAACACCCTAGAAGTTTGTATAGAAAGGAAACTCTCTGTTTCCTGTATCATCCTTCTGGGGATCTTGAAAGAGTTCACAAAAGCCACTTAAGCAAACTTTCTTTGCTGGATAACGGAAGGAAAGGAAGCTGTGAACAAGCAAACAACACTCAATTCCATGAGACAAGAGATACTCATAGGTCATTTGAGAGAAAGTAAAGTCTGTGAATGAAATGTGCACACACGCAGAAGATATTTTGTACTCTGAAAATATTGGGTATTTCTGCACCCCTGCGCGGTTTCTGATTTATAACAAGGTAAATCCTGCAAACCACCAGTGAGACAGGTGGTGGAACATCCATCCCTGCAAGGCATGAAATGTGTGGAGGGTTTTTGTGGTTCCAATTATACATCTCAGGATGAGTTGGAGATGGTCAGAGATCAGCTGAACAGTTTCTCTTTCTTTCTTTCTTCCTGTTATTAACAGTGCAGCTGCCAGAGCTCTGCTACAAGCAGCTCTGTGGCTTTTGTCACCCACAGATAGAAAGCAAAAGTCTGAAGAGCTGTAACTTTTTCTAGAGCTGACTTCAAGTGCAAAATTGAGATGGAGCTCTGGGAGCTGGGGCAAAACTCAGCATCAGGTGTGCAAATGCCTCCAAGCCCTGCAAATATTGGGGGATTCCAATGTATAGGCTTGTCCCTGTCTCTGGATTTTACACCAGTATTCCAAGGAGGTGAGATTGGTCCCTTTCCTGAGAAGTTTTAATTATCTTGGCTTCAGCTGCATTTCAGATGGAGATCAAAACCACAGAGAGGATGAAATGCTGCAAGTTTGTTAAAATAAGCTCTTAGAGGAGGGGATTTGTAGCTCATCTGAAATATGGGGTTTGTGGTATTTGATGTGTGTAAATCCATGTGGTAGAGAGGCCTTGTATCTGTTCAAACCAGAGGAAAACAGGTTCAAGTTTGCATTCAACAACAAGGCATGGTCCTTTAAGAAGAAATGGTTTAGCAGGAAACTACCTGAGCACTGACTGAAAAATTTTTAAAGGCATTTAGGAAAATAGCAACTGTGAAAACATGTTTTTCTATCAGATTCTGCAACATATGTCTATGGTCTGACCAAAACCACTAACAAGGCAGGAGGAAAAGAGTAAGAAAAATATGTGAAATATTTAAAAAAAAAGAAAAAGGTTTTGTTCAAATTTGGGGCAATCCACTCAGGCCAGTTCTTGTTTAATTGGGATTGGAGAAGGCCTTTTCTGGCAGAAATATAGTTGATAGCTTGACAGGAAAAATCTAAACTCCTCAAAAACATTTCTCCTGGTCTCTTCTCAAAGTTATCCACGGTGCTTCCCTGGGGAGCTTGTTAAGCCTCCCAAATACCCTCATTGCTAGGAACTTTCTCTCCGTTTAACAAACTTCTTTATCTTCAGCTGTAACCTCTAGAGCCTGCTCTCCAGGTTGCAAATGATCTCCACTCAAATCATCTGTTGTCCTTCTGTGCTCTGGCCCAGGTGAGGGCTAACACATCCCTGTGGAGAGCATCCATCTGCCCAGTGTAAATGCATCAGCAGTCCAAAGAAATAGGCTGGAACCCGCTCAAGGAGAAAGGTTCTTTATTCCTATTTTGATAGTAATACAAAACTTTTGGTCCTAAAGCAGCCTTGAGTCTTTGAAGTGCTTAAGGCAGGAGCTTAGTTGCCAAGCTCTTGATATAAATAAGGAAAGAAGCTGCTGAACTGATAGGATTGTCTAAGGAAGAAGAGGAGCAGGAAAACACAATTCCAATATAATCTTTCAGGTCTCTGCTCTTGGCACAGTGTTCACACATAGGCCACCTCCAGGTCCCCCTCCAGCAGGTTGTGTTGTAACCCTGGGAACTGTTTGAGGAAAATTATGAAACTGCTTGAGGAGAAACTGGAAAATGAAGTTGTTTTTATAGGGGTCAGGAGTGAGAACTGGAGGCTGATTTGTTCTGTGAATGGGCCTGACCATGACCTGTCAGCCTTGGCAGGCTCACACAGGGTGTAGGACCGTGGCATGAGTCAATGTGTGAGGTTTCTTCAACAGAAAATTACATTTTTTTTTTTTTAGGGTTTCCTACCAAATCACCTAGATGACCTGATTCATCCCAAGATTAAACCTTTAAAATTTCTTAGGCAGAGTCCTGGGGTTCCACAATGCATCCCCACAAAAACATCTGCAAATTGCATTACCTAACCCATTCCAAAAGACTTCTATCCAGTGCAGTCATTTATGGAGAGCACTGCATTTGTGGGGTGTCTTCATAAGGGCCTCTTCAGAGTTCAAGCAGTGCCTGGACAATGTTATATGGTTTAGTTTTAGGTCCTGCAAGGAACAGGGAGTTGGAGTAAGTGACCCTTATGGGTCCTTTCCAAACTGAGATATCCTATGATTCTATAGAGTATGAGGAGATGAAGAGGAAAGGAAAAGTTGCTCCTGGTGGGAGTAAGTGGTTTTAAAATAATTTAAGCTGAAAAGTGAAACTAGAGCCCCAGAACAGTGGTGTGAAGTATCACACTGTACTTCAGGCAGAGGGACTTTCACAAGTCCAACAACCCATGAAAATCAGTGACTGGGATGACATTCAGGTCTAGAAAAAAGGAATACAATTAACTCAAAACACTCAACACTGTTTTGAGTTAATTCCAAAAACTGTGAATGTTTCAGTTTACACTCAGCTTTTAGGAGTGGCAGGGGGAATGATTAAAAGGATCCTAAAAAAATCCCAGTATTTTGTAGGGGATTTCCACTCCAATCAACTTTGGCATTTCTTTTTTTCCTCAAAGTTTAAAATTATTTCCATAATAAACACTTTAGGGTCTGCAGCTGTTTGGTTCTCCGGTTGTGTTTGGAAATTCAAGCAATTAGAATAAAAAGTATTCACCCAATTTGGTTTCTCAGTCACAACTAAAACAGCCTGCTCCGGGTTATTCTTGAAACTTGGGTTGCTTAAGTCATTTAAATAGACTTCTATTTCAGAAACAACACAAGAGCCAACAATTTCACAATTAAAAGCTCGAGGGCTACAAAACTTGGCTTCACCTAAGACTCTTAACATTGTTTTTCATTATCTTAATCACTAGGTTCTTTACATACTAATTTTCCATCCCGTTGCCAACCAGTGCCAATCCAACTCACTCTTCCATCACCCAGGTGAGTGTTACTCATGTTTTCATGGAAATGTGAAAACACTCTGAATACAGTCAGCACAACAGGGTCTATTTTTGCCACTGCCCATTGGCTCCTGCTAACACTGAGTCACATTCTGCAGAAGTCACTAACACAGGTGTAGCTCCTGAGTTCTTCCCTAGGATTTTCCAAAAATATAGAGAATGCTGATGGTTGTCCAGATGCAGTTTTGATGACACAGGGCTAAGCAATTTGTTTATGCTGGGACCCAAAATATTGCAAACACCAATTAGGTATGTGACTGATTAGGCAAGGGGAGAGATGAGATAAATCCCAGCACGTGGTTGTAACAGGCCTTAGCAGAGCAGAGAGTAAAGTGAATCCTCCAAGAAGGCTACAGAGGCTTCAGGTCCCACCTGGTGATCAAAACAGACGTGCCCAGTAACACCTGCACACTTTGAATCCAGCTGGAGCCACAAGGCTGCAAAACAAGCAGGCAGTGTGTACAGGGATAAATGCTCAGTTAACTAGAGGTCATCATTTAGTGTCTAGAGCTATGAACTAAGCATTTGTGTGGTGATCAGATAAAAAAATGGTATTTTCTTCTCTCTGGGTTAACCCAACTGGCTATCCTCTATTAATTAATCCATGAAACATTGTGTTATTATGAGAAAGCATTAAGTAACCAAGAACTATAGAATGGTTTGGGTTGGAAGGGACCTTGAAGCCCATCTCCTTTGGGCAAGGACACCTTCCACTATCCCAGGTTTCTCCAATCCACGTCTAACCTGGTCTTGAACACTTCCAGGGATGGGGCATCCACAGCTTCTCTGGATAGCTCATGCCAGTGCTTCACTATCCTCTGGGGGAAAAATTTCTTCTTAATATCTAATCTTATCTCTCCCCTCTTTTAGTTTAAAACTGTTTCCCCTTGTTATATCACTGTCTGTCTCTATAAAAAGTCCCTCTCCATCTTTTTCACAACCTCCCATTAAAAATGGAAAGGCCACAAGATCTCTCAGGTGAAACTTCAGAAAATTTGGTTTTATGGGAGGCAGCAGGACTCTGTGCAACCAGAAGATGAACTGGTCTTTTTTTAGACATTCACCAGTGTAAGCTGAAAATGTTACCAGTCAGCTTCCACCAGGGTAAAGCAAACGTGAATGAAGTCACTTGAAAATCACCTCAGACTTAAACAGTCTCCTGTACTTCAGGCTTTGGTTGAGGATTTTGGTTCTCTGCACATCCAATGTGATGAAAAGATGTCCATTTTCCAATAAAAATAGAGCAACCAAAATACAAATATCCCTGTGCAGCAATGGAAACCTCATAAACATCACAGTCATGGTTTCATAAGAGGCAGCACAGAAGGAAAACTGACTAATCTCAGCTCATTGCCCAAGTGCAGAGAAACAGAAAAGTTTCAGAAAAATGTCCCTTATTTAAAAAAAAAAAAAAAGAAGAAAATAGAGGTTCTGGTCTCTCCAAGACATGGAAAGCAGTGACTGAACTGAACTGAACAAGCCCTGCAGTTCTTAAGTGCTGTCTAGCAGCATCTTAACCGCTTTTGGCACTTGAGGACTGAAAGCTACAGTTCTTGAAGGACTGTCACGTCACCTCTTGACACCTATAAACTGCTCTGAAGCCTAATTCCCCACAGTTTTATTATGAAGATAATTATAGACCATATAAACTCAAGAGGCAGGATAATTTCTGCAGCGATTAACACAAGGTTTCAGCTGTGCAAACCAGGAAAATAATGACAGGGAACTCCCATTCTCCAAGGCATGAACTCATGATGAGACCTCACAAGTGGCAGAAGCAGCAAACCCCATCTTACAGCCTGTATGAGCACCTTGTAACATAACTGCTATCGTGAGCTGTTTATTTTCCCTATGAGGGTGATGTGAGAGAAGTTGTAGCCACTGCTTTTAGAGTCATACCATCATTTCAGTTAAAAAAGACCTTTAGGAACATAAAATCCAACAGTAACCCAGCTCTGCTAAGTCCACCACTAAACTATCTCCCCAAGAGTGATAATCTCTGTCTTCTATCTTGTAGACAGAGATAAAGTCACCTCTCAGCCTCCTTTTCTCCAGGCTGAACACTCCCTGTTCCCTCAGCCACTCGTCATCCAGACCCTTCCCTAGCTCCACTCTCCTTCTTTGGACCCGCTCCAGTACCTCAATGTCCTTGTGGTGAGGGGTCCAAAACTGAACAAAGGATTTGAGGTGTGACCTCACCAATACCCAGCATAGGGGGGATCCAAGTTTCAGTGCAGGACGAGGGCAAAGGGACCCCACACCTGCACCACCCTGTTTGCTCAGGACTGTTGACATTGCTCTGGGGTGGCATGAACCAACTGGCCCCAGATGGGTGGACTTTGGGCTGGTGACAGGGCAAAGGGCTGAGTCACACTCTATACCTGAGGGTTCTGTCAGAAGCCCTTTCGCTCTCAGAATTAAAAGTCAGTTTTGGCTAACATGGGCAATCTGAATGGACCTGAAAATCTGCCTGTGTAGGTGCCAGTCAGAAATTCACACAATCTCCTGCTCTTCTTCATAAAACCTTTTTGAGACTTGTTTGTGTCCAGGCAAAATAGCTTTGGTTGACTAACTACAAATCCGCATCTGAAAAAAAAGAAGCATCCCAGTGCTTTTAGGGGAAAAAAAATAGGCATCAAGGGACATGGGCCATTTGACACAGCCATTAAAGTTCCATCGTAATGACAGCATGTGTTGGGGGAGGGTGGGAAGAAGGATAAACAGCAGTTTCAAGTCCAGAGCCTGAGTCTCCCGTCAGATATAACACCCTTTGTGAGAGATAGCTGGAGGCTGAGTTACAGGCCAAATGTGTAAAAGTTGAGACGCATTTTTCATGTCTTGTTCATAAACGTCCTGGCTGGGAGACCTCACCTGGGTTTCTGGGTGCTCAGATTTGCTTCAAGCGTAGCCTCAGGCTTCCCAAACCCACGGCCACTCCCAATTAGGAGACACCTCAGAGAGCCGGCTGTGTCAAATATCATTAAGTCTGAAAGCAAGTCAAAACAATCCCAAGGACTTCTGTCCATCCAGTGGGAGAATTGCGTTAGGTTTTTTTTTTAATTGCAGCTTTGAGAGGATTTAGGAGCAGCAGCAGTCACAGGAGGTTTGTATAATGTAGGAATCCCCTTGTTTCACATAAAGCAATTCACACTAGATCTGAACACTGGCAAACAGTCAGCTAAATCCATTATCGCATGATAATGCTCAAACATTTCATTAATTCCTAACCAGCTGTCCTCTGCTCCCTTTACCCCTTTCATCATACAAACATTTCTTTAACTGTCTAAGGGAGGGGAGAAGGGAGGAACAGACGCAGCCTCGTAAAATTCCTTCACCCGCTTGGCCCGCGGCAAGTTATTTCTTTTGACACGCGTGTAAAATAATATTGGGGGTGGTGTTTGTTTGGCTTGGCTGGATGGTGAGTTTTCATAACAATTTGGTGAGCCAAGTACCTGTGAAATGGAGTACAGACAACTCAGGGCAGCTCGTTGATGAGCCTGCCTTCTGGTTGATCACCATCTCTTATTAAATAGGGAAGACCCCTTGCTCCAGCATTTATGCCAAGACACAAGGCGAGGTGTTTGGAGCAGGGTGTTGCTCTCCAGTGGTTTGAGGTCCTGTAGGTTATTTCTCTTTTAAAGTCCTCGGGTACTCCATACCAAACAAACCAGTGGAAGCCAGGGTAAGCAAGGGATCAGTACCTAGGGGGTTTCTCCAACTGTGTGACTCAACAAAGTGGATACATGCACACCAAGAGCCAGAGAGAGATTTTAAGGTGACTTCTGGATGCTTTATTGAAGAAAAGTTCTCCCCGAAGCGCCTCAAATCTCTACACATTGCCTAGGGACTCTCCAAAGAACAGGATTCACCACCCTGCTGAGGAAGGACCTGAGGGGAGCACTCAGGGGTTGTCTCCAATCCCTCTCTCAACCTCAATCCAGCTTTTCTCCCAGTCCCTCTCCCAAGCAAACGTAGCACACGTCTGGACAGCACATCAGGCTCCTGACTGACACTCATTCCACCCCTGCCAAGACATGAGAGTGCGTTTATTTATTATGGGTTAAATATTTGGAGTTGAGTAAGAACCTCAGAGGGAAAAGGTGGGTCTGTTTCCTTGGATTTTTTTTCTACCTCCTCACTCAGTCTGAAAAATCACATTTTTTTAACTAAAATGTTTGGTTGGTGGAAAACTCCCCTTTCTGACTTTGGGCTCAGCTAAAGGCTGAGAATTAACAACTCTTGAGTGAAAATAGCATGAGGAAATACAATGGAGAAATATCTGGACACATTGGGACGTGTCTGGACATTGCCAGAACAGGTCTAAAATGTCAGGCTGAGGTAAGCATCCCACTTCTCCACAACAGCAGGCAACAAAAGGACTGAAAAAGAAGTACTTTTGAATTTTTTAAATTATTTTAAAAGGAGGTGGCAAAACGTCAGGTAGTTGGGGCTGCCACAAACCAATGGCTAACAAGAAGCAAATCTTAGATTTGTAATGATATCTTCAGATCCTTTCTGGGTGTTTTAGATGTGTTAGGGTCTCAGAATGGTGTGTTAGGGTCTCAGAATTTCCACTAAAGTCATTCAAGTCTTTTTTCTTACCACAGAACCATTAGGCATTTCTGTAAGTATAGGTATGTTTTGTTTCTTCTATGGAAGAAACTTTAATGTTTTATTAAGGTGTAGCACAGTTTTGATACAATGAATGTTGTTTTGCTGTCAAGAGTGGGTGTTACACTGGGCTGTCATGGGTGTGTATCCTTTATCTTCACCATTTGGCTACTTAAGATAATTATTTTGCAACTTTTTGTGTTTATAAGCATCAGTAGTATGTCTTAAAAAACCATCATTCTTTGAATGGACTTTAGACATCCTCACCAGAGGATGTTTGATTTAGTGAGTTGTGCATGACTGTGGTCATGCATGCTTTTCAGCCCTTGGTCTGAATTAGCCTAAAACCAAAAACATATTGATTACAACATTGCAGAACAAAATATTGCTCACTGTTCTTTTTTTTTTTTTTCCTTTAGGACTTGTAATAGACTCTTTCTGTTAGACTCAAGATTCATCTTGCTTTTTAATAGATGTGTACAGTTCTTCCATTTTGCCTTCTGTGGTTTTCCTTTTCTGAAGTCTGGTATGCTTCGCGGTTTATTTATTCATGAGTTGTAGAGAAAGAAGTTCACCATTAAAAAAAAAATTGTTTTGGAATATACACTTAATGGAGTGTCAAGAAACAGAAAACAATTACACTTACGCAACGTAACGTGCATTTTTACATGCCACTCGCAGGCTGCTTTATGCATCCCCAGTTTATGTAAGTAATGAAAATTAAATATCACGCTAGCCTGCACAATGCAGTCAGCACAATTAAGGCTAGGCGACCTTAATTGGGAGTAAAAAAAACACACCAGTGCTAAAAAAAACAGTCTTTTATGGCAAGTTTGCAGAGGGTTCGTCCAGTGTGGCAGGGCTGTTGCTGCCATGGGGAATGAAGTGTTTTAATGTCCTGAGGGTCACTGGGCACTTTGCGTGGAGGACTGTGTTCTGCAGATGTGACAAATACATGATAAATGCCACATGTCACCCTCTCCATGGTGGCCTGGCACACACCCAGTCACAGGCTGGGCTGGACATGAGGAGAGGCAGCTCATGGCCTCTGGGGGCAGGGCAGCAGGGACAAGATGAGGAAGTAGGATGGGACCTTGACTGTAGCCAAACATGAGGAAAAGACATTATTTTCCTTCATGATGAAGGACAATTTCAGCAATTTGGGACCAGCATGTTTGCAGTATCTCAGGAAGAGAACAGCACCCACTCCTGCACTTTCCAAGCTGTTGGTTTGCAGCTGTTCTTGGCACAACTTTGCCTGAGAGGGGCAAGAGGGTTTTGCACTCTGTTTTGCCCACTAGCTTGGCAGGGACAGTGCAGGTAGAGCCTCCATCTGCCCTCAGGTTGCCACTGATGCTCCCTTTCCAACCAAGCACCCCTCTTCAACCCTGGAGGGTTTGAACAAGGTTCATCCTTCATCCCTGGGCAGCAGGAAAAACTCCTGCTACACAAACTGGGGAATGACATGCTGGAAAAAAGTATTTCAGAAAGCAACTTGGGGTCCTGGTTGATGGCAAGTTGAATAAGAGTCAGCAGTGTTGTGGCACCCAGGAGGACCAACCCAGTCCTTGGGGCCATCAGGCACAACATCACCAGCTGGGCAAGGGAGAGGATTGTTCTGCTCTGCTCTGCACTGGGGTGGCCTCACCTTGAATAGTGCACGGTTTTCAGTACCACAATGTAAGACAGAAAGCTATTAGAGAGCAATCAAAGAAGGGTAATGAAGATGGTGAAGGGCCTTGAGGAGATGAGGAATATGAGAAATGGCTGAGGACACTTGGTCTACTTGCCCTGGAGAAGACTGAGGGGAGACCTCATTGCAGCTACAACTTCCTCATGAGGGCAAGAGGAGGGGCAGGCACTGATCTCTTTGTGGTGACCAGTGACACAACTCAAGGGAATGGCCTGAAGTCGTGTCTGGGAGCTTTAGGTTGGATATTACAAAAATGTTCTTCACCCAGAGGTTAGCTGAGCCCTGAACAGTTTCCCAGTCACTGATCTCTTTGTGGTGACCAGTGACACAACTCAAGGGAATGGCCTGAAGTCATGTCTGGGATGTTTAGGTTGGATATTACAAAAATGTTCTTCACCCAGAGGTTAGCTGAGCCCTGAACAGTTTCCCAGTCAAGTGGTCACAGCACCAAGCCTGGCAGAGCTCAGGGTGTGTTTGGACAACTCCCTAAGGCACGTGGTGGGATTGTTGGAGCTGTCCTGTGCAGGGCCAGGAGCTGGACTGGACTTGTGGACATTCTGCGTCACTCTCTGACGCTGTCACCCTCCAGCACCTGCCCCGCCATCGCCCGCCCTGGCTCGGCTCCCCTCACGTGGGCATCCCTGCGGCGGACGCCTGGGGGACCCCGTAGCCCTCCCGCCGTCTCCCAGCAACGCCCCCCGCCCGCGCCCCCGTGCCCCGAGGCCACGCCCCTCATTACATATTCATGAAACACGCCCACAGCCCGAGGGCACCACGCCTCTTGGTACATATTCATAGCCCACACCTCGCGTACCCCCGGGAGGCCACACCTCTCGCTGCATATTCATGACCCCGGGGGGCGGGAGGGGGCGGA
>VWYE01027678.1:0-63298 GCA_013398995.1 Alaudala cheleensis | reverse complement strand
AGTGAAGGTGATGAAGGGTTTGGAATGAGAGGCTGGTAAAGGTGAGGAAGAGTTTGGGATGAGGGAGGTGAGGGGCTGGTGAAGGTGAGGAAGGGTTTGGGATGAGGGGCTGGTAAAGGTGAGGAAGAGTTTGGGGTGAAGATGAGAAAGGTTTGGGGCTGAGAAGCTTTTTGGGTGAAGGAGGTGTGGGGCTGGAAAGGTGAGAGGGTTGAGGAGCTTGGGGGTGCGGGTATGTGAAGTCATGAAGATGGGAAGATAATGAGGATCTTGGGTGAGGGACATGTTAGGCTGCAGAGGTGGAAATTGGAAATGCCATGTGCTATGGTGAGAAATCGGGTCAAAGGAGACCTTGGGCTACAGAGGTTGGGAAGGAATGAGGAATGAATGGAGGAATGAGTAAGGTCATGTTGGAGAGACTTGTTTGGGGTGTCTGAGATAGCCATCTCTTTCTCTTCAGGATTCAGTACGTGCCCCTTTAGCCTTTTGTTGGGTGGAGACAGTACTGGAAGAGGACTTGACAAAGGGACCAAAGATGGAAATTAGTGTACCTTTTCAGACTGTTAAACTTCAGTAGTCTGCCATTTGAATAATTCCACACTTAATCTGTCACCTGATCTCAAAGCTTTATCACAAAACAATTGAGTGTTTCCTTGCCTGTTATGATGGTGGGAGGGTACTGGGGGAAGAAATTACTTCCAACTTTGCTCTTAAACCTCCCATGAATGCAGCAGTTTTCCTCAAGATCTTGTTATCAGTGATCTGCAACTCTTAACATGCCTTGATTTAGTACCTTTAGCAGGTGCAGAAGCTCTTCTTAACCTTAAAAAATACTCTTTCCATGGGGCAGTTTTCTGTCGGAGTGCTTTGCCTTTAATATTCTCTAGGTGTTGAGGGGAAAAAGGAGGGGAGGAAAAGATTTAGCCGAGGCTCTGACTTGGCACTGGCTGCAGTGGATGAATCAATCTTGCTGGAGCCTGGCTAGTTCAGGGACTTACAAATGGGAAAGGATAGGAAAGATATTGCAGGATGTTGAATGTTAGACAGAGGAGATGCTTTCTCCTTCAGGAAAAGAGATGTTACAAGAATTGGATTTACAAGGAGAGGCAGCACTAGGTACAAAGCCCAGACGAATAACTGCAGCATTATGAGGATCCATGGGAAGGAATTGCACTGTTACAGCATGTATCCTTTCTGCTCTGCAAAAACTGCTCCTGTGTGAGCTGCGTCATGTTCCTCTGCTGTGATCAGACAGTGCTACTAAAATATTTAATGAAATATGACTTGAGCAGGTGCTTGAGCTCAAAGAGCGAGCTGGTGAATACTTCCTGCTTCCCTCCCCAAGTCAGGCTTTTTTGTAAATGTCTGGCAGTGGGGGGGGGGGGGGGGGGGGGGGGGTTGCTGATGTGATTGCACTGCCATGGCTTGTGTGACTTCTTCCCTCCTACCAGTATTGTGAAAGATAAGGTCTTCCTTGCTTGGTTTGTTTAGTGATTATACTGGATTGATGAAATGTTCAATGTGCCTAACTTTTCCCTTCCTACAATAAGGGAAGAGGTTTCAGACGAGATTAAACTATTTACTTTGACACTTTGGCTATAAATACTTACAGAAGTGCTTTTTACTGTAAGTTTGAAAAGCTGACACTACCTTAAACTCCTAAAGATGTACCCAGTGGTCTCTGATGCATCCAAAAACATCTGTGAGCTCCTGTGTATATCAAAGGTAGTGGCAGCTGCTCTCTTGGAAGTGAGAGCTTCACTGCTCTATTAATGAGATTAAATTGGATACTTCAGGGAGTTTTCATGACAAAATAACAATTTCCATGATGTAATGGGTGGGATCGGTGGAACAACTTCTATTTTGGTTAGCTATTTGTAGTGTCAGAGGCTAGTTTACATGGGTTGGCTCGTGTCTCTCCGAGCAAGTAAATGATAGCAGTTCTTGTGTTCAATTATGTATGACTGAGGCATCTTCAGCAAGAGGAAAACGTGTGGTTCTACAGATAAACCCTCCTGTGTAACTGTGGGTTAACTCCTGGAGGAGCCTGCTGCTCTCTGGGAGTCTGTTGCTGAGAAAGGAATGAGCAATATCTGCTGACGTGATCTTGCTTGGATGCTGTGGGGACTGCCTGCAATCCAGGGCAAGCCTCTCCCTCCAAGCTGAAATTCAGTGCCTGAAATGCCTAAAAAATTCAGTCTGTTTTAAATACAGTTGTATTGTGCTGCCTTGTGCTGACAAGGGAGGTTGTCTTCTGCCGGCGGTGTCCTTGGTTAGTCCTGAGAAGGTGGCAGGAGCGCTGACTGACAGCTGGTGAACCTGCTGCTCCTTCTGTGTCATGTTACAACAAAACTCATGAAGTGCAACTTTGTTCATGTGCCTTTTCAGTGGGGTGACACAAGTGGAATATTTTCGTGGCTTCCAGTGAAGCGTGCTGTAACTCTGACTGAAACAATGCATATGCTTGTATGTCTAACTGCATGTGACCTTAAGTTTTCACACTGAAGCAAGTGTGGAGCCTATTTGAGGAGCTTTCTGAAGTAACTGCCTTGATTCCTCCAGGTGGAAATACTGGCTCTGAGAGAGCAGGCTGAAGTTGGACCAGTCTCACAGGGCTGTGACCTTTGGGGTTAATTACCTTTAAACTCACTCCTGGATTCTCTGGCAGCTAGGAAGTTAAGACTAGGTAATATAACGTTGCTGTGCTTGTGTGCTGAGGCAGGAATGCATGGACTCTGCCTCTATCCCTGTATAAACTTAAATGGATCATTTATAAAAGCAAGGAGAATATTAAAATTGGATGGTATCTGCAGAGTAATTAACCAGTAAACCTGCATCTAGCATTTGAAAAACTTTCTTGCAGTCAAAATATGTTGCCAACTGAGCAGCTTAGAAAAGTTGTTGAATCTTTAGGAGCCATGAATCCCTAGGTGGGAAGATGATGGCCGCAATGACCTGCCAGGTAGAGCCTGCAGTTGTGCACACAGCTGCTTGTAACACTTCAGGACTTTCAGCAGACACTGATTTAAGCTATAAACAGTTCCTTTACACAGAAGCATTTGGTCTTGTCTAGCTTAGTCTGTAAACTCTGCCTGTGATGCACTGCTGTCATCCTTAGTTGAGCACCTTATGACTTCCAGCATCAATTTCCAGAGTAGCAAGCCAGTTCCACTCACAGTATGTGGGCACTGCTACTTGCATGTCAGGCAAAACCAGTGAAATCCTTCATACTGCCCATCACAAGAAGCTGGAGCTGGTAGTTGCTTTTGAGCTTAACTTGTGGTCTGTACCTCCTCTGCCCCTCTAACACCCTAAGCCACCCTAAAATAATTGCATCAAATGATCAAGCAGTATGTGTTGAGCAACAGTGCTTGTGTCATGTTTGACACAAAAACAAGCTTCAAACTGACTGCAGTGCTCTGGGCTACTTTTAACAGTGTAAAATCCTGCTGAACAGAGGCAAAGCTATTGGAGTTGAAAGGGAGCTTTCCAGCTGATCTCCAGGAGAGCTCTGTGGAAGTGAGGAAGCTGTCCTGATGGAGGAGGAAGCTTTACAGCTTGCAGAGTAATGAGTAACATGAAGAACTGTTTGTGCTGTGCTTTAGTTTTGCAAGGGTCACTCCCATGACCTTTATATCTGTAATACTTGCAAGATCCTAGGCTGTGATCCATTCTAACTATAGGAATAAGATTCACCAAAACTCCAACAGAACAGCTTTGTGTGCAGTTATTTCCCTTAGATATGGGTTAACTGATCTGATACCTATTCTGTTGGAGCTCCTGGTCCTTCAGCTTAGTGTCAGCCCTACTGAACACTTCCATTCAACAGCAGTCCATTGACTTGGGGATTAGAGTGCAGCAGGCATTGCTTAGCTTCATATACCAGCACTAAACTGCCATGAGTGAAACAGCACTTTTCCTAAGCAGGGCATTACACCTGCCCAGCAATGGCTGTGTCCAGTCCAATAAACTTTCTCGCCATTGTGTATTTAAGGCTCCATGCAAAACCAGAAAGCAATCCTCTTGTCAGAGTTGAAGGATATCACTGTCAGGATGAGTGACACCATGTGTGTAGCTTGACTGCTGATGTTTCAACCTGAGAGTCACCTGTCAGACAGGAGATCCTGGGCAGCCCAGAAACCAGGCATGGAAGCAGAGGCTGTTAAGCTGTGGAGTATTGTGAACTAAGGACTGCATGCTTTCAGTAAGCTGCTGCTGTCAGGTGACTTTTACGGTCAGCAGCTTATCAGTTCCCCACACATCTTGCAGTTGGGTCACAGCCCTGCCCAGAGAAACTACCCAAAGCTTCCACTGGTAAACAGATACTAGATCCTGCATTTGGGACTGTGAGGGGTTCTTGTATCCAAGGACTGAACAATTATTGCTCTTCTAAATAAACTGATTACTCTTTAGTGTGGTAAAGAAGCATAATATCCTTCAAGTGAAACAAGGAAGTCTGCATGAAAAAGAGCTGATTTCAAGCTATAAAGTCTAGACCTCTGACAGAGTTGCTCAAGACTGAATTTGCCTGGAGTTAAAAGCTGGGCTTTGGGCATCTCAGTGATGGGTTCAGAGCACTGCAGTGTCTGAGCCATGGCATGGTTTGTGCTGTGACCTAACTGGCACACGGTGGCTATTAACTAAAGCCCCTTCTTGCTGGTACTTCCAACAAGTGCTGTGCAGTCATTTAGACTGCAGCTGGCATACGGCTTTGTAACAACTCGGGACAAGCAGCCAGGTTTCCTCATCAAACTTGCTCTTGGCAAGTGACTCTGGCAAGCATCAGGACACAGGGCTTTTGTTGGGTAATGATGGGGTTTGGCTTAAGAGCTGCTCCTGACCTTGGCCTGGCTCTTGTTGGCATGTGTTCTGCTCAAAACATGACTCTCAATCTATAGATGATGGGAAGTTGGTCTCCACAATGTGGGCCACTAACCAAACTTAAAACCCAGTTAAAGCTGGGGAAGACTTGATTTCCAGGACTCCCATTTATGGAGGATAAAGACTATTAAACTTTAGCTTTAGGAGACCTGGCTGGCCTGACACTTCAGGCTTGACTCAATCTTTTTTGCAGTGTTGTATGAAGACTGACTAATCTGGTGGCCTGAGGTGGACTGGGAGGGGACTGAGACATACTTTCCTTGCACAACTGAAATTGTCAGTCAATAGCTGCTGCTCATGTAGCAAGGCATGAAAGGGTAGAAGATAAAGCTTAGTCCTAAAGTAAGCCAAAGAAACTTTTAAGAAAGTTCTAGTGTGTAAATGGCAGCAGGAAGGTGTTACCCTGAATTGTTTTGCTGAACTCTGTTTGAAGTGGCTTTTTGTCAGTGTTTTGGGGAGAGAAGGTTGGTTCTCTCAGCAGAGTGGAGAGAGGACCTAGTTTCCTCATCTTGTTTTAAATGAGAGCTCTAATGTTTTTGTAACTGAAATTGAAACCAGTGTTATGCTGACCCTGCATATTTTCTATCCTCTGCTGGCTGGCCTGGACTACTTCTGCATGCAGTGTAGTTCATTTATTTTGGAGACTTGAAAACAAGCCATTATCACCCTTCAGTGCCAGATAAATAAATGATCTAACTGGGGGCTGAACCCAGTGTTCCTTTACAGAAGCACAACTGCATGTCACTCTTATCTTCTGCATTCTGCCCTTGAATATATGATCAATCTTTCTGGACCACATCCAGAAACCAGTGGCTTAACCCAGCAAGCGATGACTGCAGAGCAGTCAGATTTCTGTGCCACTTAATTTCCTATCATCACTTACACACAGCAAACAGTCTTCCAGAATACATTTAACATGAGCACTATTTAACCTACAACTTTCTTATCAATCACGTGGAAGTACAAATAACAGGAACAGGAGTCAACTCTTAAATAGTCTTGATGCTGGATCTGTGCTGCCAGGTGACAGGAGTTTCAGGGAGTTGATTTTTTTGTTTGGTAGTTTGGGGTTGGTTTTTTTGGGTTGGTTGGTTTTTTTTGGAGGGAGAGGGAGAAGGCATACATGAAGAGTAAAAAATACTCCTCCCATTTTATGATGGGAATATCAGAGCAAGTACACTGGCCTGAGCAGTCTGGCTCTGGATATTCCCAGAGGAGTGATTTGACAGTCTGAACTATTGCTCCTTAGAGTAGTGTGGCTGGCCAGCTAACTCCCAAGAGTTCAAAAAATAACCCAAAACAAATGCACAGCTTGCTTTAACACCAGCACTTCTAGTGCACGTCCTGCTTGCGGTCTGATTCGTATCTGGGGGAATCAGCTTGTGATGTAGGCTTGTTCTTTTTCTTGGCTCTTGTTCTGCTTCGAACTTTGGTGCAGAGGGAAAAGGCTTCCACTTCTCAGTGCACAGGTACCCTGATTGTTTCCAACATCACAGCACTTCCACCTCTTTAAAAGTGAAATACCCTTCAATGAACTGAAAAAAGAGAGTGAATGAGCAGTTATCTGTTCCCTTCCTGTTCCTACAGTCATTTCTGGCCTTAAAATTGGAGCTTTTTCTGCTTCTTTGTTTTCAAATCACCTTTTCAATTTGTCATCTTCCAGGTATGGTCTGTTCAAAACTCTCATTATGCAGGTGCATAGCAGATCTTTCAGTCTGCTGAAGAAATGGCAGATCAGATAAGGTGTGTCCCCTTCCAGACAATTGCTCTGGAATAGTTTGCGTGACAATTCAGGGTGCCAGTTGAAAATAAGCCTTTTGACCCTACAGCACTCGGGGGATCTCTAATCTTCTTTGTATGCATATAACCTGGACACTACCATGGCCTTTCAGTTGTGTAGTAGCCCCCAATTAAGCTATACATAAAAGGGTTTGGGTTCCCATACAGTGAATGGGATGCTAACATCAGATGCCTGATGTTTGGTATTATATTGTTAGTAAGTCTTTGACTGGTTAGGAACAGCAGGATATATTTGTGGACAAGTAATAGCCTTGGTGTGATGACTTAAGATAAAGCCTCACTACTTTGTCCCTGGGTATTCTTAGCCTGTTCATGGCTAGATCTCTGTAACACCACTTTGTCAGTGTAAAAATAATGAGTCTTAGAGATGTGCAGTATAAACTTGAATCTGTGCTCTTCGTGGTAGAAATACACTTAAACAAAAAAACCCAAAACAACAACAACAAAACAACCATTGCTCAATTACTGTAAACTATAAAACATGTATATTCATCAGACTACAAACTTCCAGCTCATTCCAGCAGCCCAACGCTGCATGGTATTTCCCTCAATTGCACTTAGTAGTTTTCTCCTTCTCATTAACTATGCTCCTAAATTAACACGTTCTAAGAGATCCGTTCCAGTTCTTTGTTAGGGCTGGTTACTGAATAACTGGTTGTAATTAATGACTGAATTTATCACTGGTACAATACTGGCCACAGTGTTCCTTGCACTTCAGCCTCTTTAAGAAGCTCTTTGTGAACAGACTCCCTGTCTGGGTGGCTCTGTGAGGAGCCTGTGTATTGCTGAGGGTCTCACTTGCAGGATCATTCCATGAACCTGGTGAGTTGCCCTGACTGTGGATCACAGCCTCATTCTGTCTGTTTGGAGCTTAGGAACTGATGTGTCCCTGATGGCCTTTTCTGACCTTTGAAGTTTTGGGGGCTACCCACTGACAAAGCCACTGCTGCTAAGTGGCCTAAGATGGTCAAACATGACTGCCAGAGAAAGCTTTGCGTCCCTGCATGCAATTCTTGTATTGACTGGAGATATATATATATATGTATATACACACACACACACCACAGCTTACAAAAGACTAATTCTTTAGGTAGGGAATAAAATCTCAGCTTTACATGCAGAAATTGCTGCTGTCCAAATGATTTGGAAATCTTGCCCTGGGAGATGGGATAAAAAAAGCTGCTGCAGTTCTGTGCTTCAGGCATTCACAGTAAAATTATTTCAGGCTAGAGAAAGCAAAGAGGTGTTGGTAGTGGTTCCCCAAGCTTTAATACTAAAGATATATTTTCCAATAAGGGCATGTGTTTAAATACTTCAGCTCTGTATTTGTAATACCTTTACTATGCACTATACTCTCCTCCTTGCATCTAAATGAATGTGGCCAGGGTAGAAGTGCTGTGCAAATGAAAGCAACACTTGGTTTATCTCCAGTAGCAGCATTCAGTTCATTAATATTGCATTTCCCTGTAACTTAGAAAATGAGTGGAAGCCTGCCTGTGTCCAAATATTAAATAAAAATGGGTTCTTTATTTTTCCATTAATGACTGTCCAGCATAATTTTTAATTCTTACCTGATGCAGTTATGCTTGTGCCATTATAATACTTCATTTTCTTACTCACTGTTGATGTAGGGATTAAATAACTTCCTTTCTCATTGTCTGGGTAATAGTCATATCTTTTCAAAGAATGAGAATAACAAGAACACTGGCCAATTCTTGGCTTTCACCAGAGAGATTTTTAAAATATTGGACTGGACTGAGAGGAAAGCAGGAAGCCAAGGCTGGAAACTTCTCTGCTCCATCCTATTTGATAAAGCAAGCAAGAGCCCAGAATTTTCCTTCATTAAATTGCTGGCCTCACAGAACAAACTAGAGCTCTAAGTTGCTTGATGTGAGCAGCTAAGACTAAAGCTACACAAGTTTGTCTTTTTGCATCTGAAAGGGCTTAGGCTTGTAATAATGCTGTGACCCTTCCAGCCTTGCAGGGAATAATGAAAATACAGCAGGCTTACATGACCAATGAATACATCCCACATTGTTTACATCTGGGCCTGTCATTTCATGTTAGATCTTCACTCCCAAGACTTCTAAGTAGTTTAGGGGCAGAATTAAACTGTAGATCATGCAGCAAGAGTCTGAAAGTCTGGGCAGCTTTTTTCATCACATAGGTGGGGGGTTTTACTCCTGGCCTGTGGGGGTGGGGGGGGATGTATCCAAAGTGTCACTGCTCACAGACTGCTGGGATTCAGCTGTGGCTGCAACATTGACCTGCCAGTGCTTCTGAAATAGTTGAATGTCAGCAAATGGTTGTCAGGCCTGCTCCTCATGGCAGGGAGTGTTTAATAAAAAGCATGTGTGCTTTTACATACATGTGTGCAGTTTGTTTTCTGTTCAGCAAAGAAATCTGGGATCAGGCCTCTCAAGATCCTACCCAGATGGCTGATTTAGCCCATGTGTCCTAAAGCAAACTGGAGTCTGTTTTGATTACACTATTCTTCACAAGGAATTAACATTTCATACCTGGGAGATTTGTCCATGCTAATTTCAGTTCCATGTTTTGAAGGCTGAGTTTTGCTCTCCTTGCCAGTGAAGGTTTTAGCTTGGTTGATGGTTACTGTAACATGACAAGTATTTTTTCATCGGGTAAAAAGCAAAATACAGTTGCACATTTTCTATTCATTGTGTTTTTCCAGACTTCATGTATGAGTGGTGAGCAAGGGCACACAAAGTCCTCAGAGGAAGGTGAAAAAGCTTTCGTAGCAAAAATTTGTTTGAATTATACACACTGCTGTTCACATTATTCCAGATAAGTAGGAAGAATTTTACAGGCACCATGTGAACTCTTTTCCTGCAGGTTTTATTTTTTCCTGATAAATTAAGACATTTTTATCCTCTAACTCTCTACTTCAGTTAACTTAAACTGACTGCAGCTTGACTGAAAACCAGAATACAAGTTAAGGATAGCTGTGTGTCACATCATGGCTGTTTTAATGGGGAACTGAAACTTAAATACCTTTTGGTTTAAAAGGAAATGTTTAAAACAAAATGACCTTTTGAATGATCCCTGTTTTCCTATATGATCATGTGTACTTCTCCAGAGAAGTCTCTGGGTCAAAAGTCTGCCCATGTGTTTTATAGAAATCTTTATATAGAGGTAATACATTGAACTTTGAAATTTATGACTGGAAGAATAAAAACCTAACAGAATGATAAATGGATTTCACTTAAATGAGATAACAGGGATGCAGTGTCCCTGTTTTATCTGTTAAAACTTGACTGCTGTACGAAGCAATATTAAATTATTTCAAATCTATTTAGGCTCTTAAAACCTAAAACAGTTAAGGATATGTTATGGTTAACTGCTCATTGCTTTAATCAAATCTTGTTCCTCCTGAAAATCTGGCAGGTGATTGCTCAAACAATAAAAGCATTAGTTTATTGCATATGCTGGTCCTGTAATTGAAAAAGTGAAATGACTAAGCACAATGTTCTCAGTAAAGCTGCCAAAATAAAATACAGCCCAGAAGGGCAAGCCATGCATTTCATTAAAATAAGGTTCAGTAACCATGAAATTTATCACCCTAAGGGCTTCCTCACTCTGACAAGTGACTAAAGTGTAAAATGTCAAATACCTCTGTGCTGACCAGTAACTTGCATTAACTTTAAGATTTTGTTAGTCAAATACTACATTCACAAGCTACAAGAGATGAAGAGTTTTCTTCCTGTGTTATTGCTGAAGACTCACAGCTGCACATGCAAATATCTCTGCCTTGGTGGGCTCTGGGAAATAGGAAATTGTGTGTGCTCACAAGTGAAGATGAAAGAATGGCAGGGAGCAACCTCAGCTTGTAGAGCCATGAGAAGTTGATCCATGAATGGGGAAGGAAGGAGTGAACCTGTTGGTTGTCCTCCCCATGGATAATGACACTTCTGTTACCCATTGCTCTAGTAAATGTTCTCTAATTCTTTACAACTTGGGCCAGTCATTACCTTTCTGATGGAGAGATTGTCATGTTGTTCTTTCAACAGCCTCTACATTTGAATCCCTCTGTCAAGACTTTGTTTAGAAATAATCTCATGCCCTTCAGACTTTGCAGTCATGTCTTCTGGTTCCTGTCCTTTTGATTATTTCCTCTCCCAGTTTTTTCTGCTTGGCTCAATCTGATGTACAGCATGCTTTGCTCACTGAAGTGTTTGGCTTGAATGTTGTTGTGCTTGATGAGGAATCATTTGTCATATGAGGTGATCATCACCTCTAAAAGAACATTAGGACAAAAGTGAGAGTATCTTCTTTCAACAGGATGTACTGACTTGGGCCGTGCTTCTCTGTTGGAATCCACAGGTCTTCCTAAAAAATGTGCAATCCTGTTTCTAAACTGCTGTCAGGAGCAGTGTTTGAATAAATATTTGTTAGGGTTGTGGTTTAATTTCACACTATGCTTTTGATCCTTACGGACATATCCCTGTTCAGTAAACCTGCTCTCTGTGCATGGGCTGCTTATACTTCTGGACCAATTCTAGAAAGCTCTTGAAACCCTACTTGGGAATACTGTTTTGGAGTCAGCAACTCTTCACAGCATAATTTGTGGAAGCTGTTGTAATGTCCTCTGAATGTCCCACCCACTTCAGTGATGGTTTCGTCAAAGTTTGACAGAGCCTGAATATATTTAGGGATGCATGGCACATCCTACTGCTTATTAATAAGACTTGTGAAATCCTACATGACTGCTAATTTATTAAAACCTTCAAGTGTTTCAGAGAGTAGGATTTTCCCTGGAAGACTTCCTGAGTGACCAAATTCAGGCAATTCTACCCGTCTAGAATCAATTCTAAAATCTCTTCCTTGAACCAGAGGCCTATAACAAGCCATCCAATATGCCAAAGTGCTTACACAAGGCTTTTAGAAATTGTAGGCAAAGTTAATGTCACCACAGTGTCACCAGGATAATTGCCAATTGCTCAAGGCCTCATTCACTTCATATTTTTGGTTTGCCTGCTCTTTGCAGCTGTATACTTCAAGCAGGAGCAGCACTTCAAATACTTAGGACTATATGCATCACTATATGAGGGTAACAACTTTTGGTCTACTTTTCAAGGGCTTGGCCAAGTAGGTGGTAGAGTTGAAAGACAAGTCTGTTAATTTTAACAAACTGTTACTTATAAACACCTTGCAGACAATGAGACAGCAAAATAATTCAGGAATGAATGTGGTATCCCTTATCAATTCCACGTGTGATAAATGGATTTAGCTGGTTGTGATGTTAGAGAAAGGAATCTGTAAGTGTAACTATCTTCATGGGAACTGGGGTGGAAGCCAAGCCACTATCTTGTACCAGAATAAACTGATAAGAGCAAGTGTTCAGTTAAAAGTAGAGCAGTTGTTTAAAGAAATAGTCTGAAGACATAAAACTCTTTGACAAGTTGAGATTAGGTAACTTGTGCGGGATTCATTCAAGTACCTGATTTTAGTTTTGTATCTTTAACTCATCCCCTGATGTAAATGACAACTGTCCTCCTGGTGTCCCCCATTTCCCCCCACAGATGCAAGCCTTTGATTTCTTCTGCAGCACAGAAAGAGAACATTCCTTTGAAATTTATCTAGTTAAACACCAAACAGCTTCAGCCAGGTGTTTGTGTGCTTCCATCATCCTTTGTCTGACCTCTGCCATAATGATACTCCTTGCTTGGGATGCTGCTGTGGGCAGTTGCCATCTCCTGAAAGATAAACATAGAGACAGTTTTGAAAATGAAGAATATATTATTGCAAGTAGAATCTTTACTAAATAAGCTAATTTAATAAGTTGCATGTTTATTAGGAGTTGACAGATCAGGCAGCTGGAAATGGAACATCTGGAATACTGTGAGGTCAGGCTCAGCTTTCCAGAGGAGCAGTGAGAAGACTCTGCATCCATTACACTTTCAGGATCAGAGAAAAGAAAACTCTGAGAGCTGAGTCCCTGTCTTGTGGTGTGCCTGTTCCCAACAGCTGCTGCCAAACCATAAAGGTGATTAAACCACAGAAAAGAGTAGAGACAAAACCTCTTGGTCTGGTATTTCTTCTGCCATCTGAGCAGAGCAGCAGAGACAAATCCAGTGAGTAGAGCAAGATGAGGAAAAGTCAGTGATGCAACCACAAACTTTAAGCACTATAATAAAGGTGTGTGGATGACAGAAGATGAATGAGAGCTATTTAACTTAAATCTTTTCATGAAGCCCACACTCTTGCTAGGTGCTATTACTCAAGTTTAGAGAATGCTCCTGTCAGTCTGCTGAGATGCATAAGCAGGTAGCCTGAGAGCACTGAAGGCAGCATTCACTGATCAGCTCAGACTGGGGAGTTCTTCCTCTGCTCTTCCTCTGTTCTGTGAATAGCCTTACAGCCCCTGAGCTGAGAGGTCCTTTAATGTTAGGTGCCTGCTAAACTAATTCTAAAGATTTATCTGAGCAAGACGTGTCTGTTCCTCATTATCCTTGAAATCAACACCCACCAAATTTCACTTGTTACTCTCCAAGCTGTAGTTGGTGTGCCTTTTAAAATTATAAGGAGATACTCAGTCCTGAATTGAAGCTGTAGCTGTTACTTGCACCTACTCAGTCCCTTTCATATTCCTTCCTCTGAAGATGGCTTACACTAACTGCACGTGTGTTTCGGTCTCTTTAAACAATAAAGGCACAAAGCCAAATTTACCTTATCAGGTGTTCAAGTTACTACTTCTTTCTCTGGATTTCCCCCTTGGCTTGAGATTTCAGGACCTATCCAGGGTAACAGAATGAGCAAAAGAGATTGCTTGTTCTCTGAGTGCACTTTGCAGAGAGGATGCCATCCCTTTCTGAGGATATTAGATGTCTAGTAGGATAACCTGCCAGCTCAGCTGTTACACTTCAGTATCAAGGTACTTTGTGCACCTCAGTTCTGGTCTCCTTCATTGTTTTGCTCTTCACATATGCTGCTATCAGTGCCTGCACTTATTAAAGCAGCTCTGCCTGCTTAGGGAAATACCTGTGATATTATCTGACCACAAATTCATTCTGCCTCTGAGAATGATCTGGAAAAGCACTCTAGCTGGTATGCAATTAGCCTTGCATAAAGAAACAACCACTAGATTAGCTTTGTTTTCTAAACAATCAATCGTGCTTGTATAGGCTGAACCTCTCACTGCCCTGTTCTTTATGTCAGCAGCCCTGGATAGAATGACTCAAGTGCAATCACTTTGAATCTTACAGCTAAATTAACATTGGCTATGACTTGTTGATTTTAAATACCTTTTTAATGCAGAGAAACTCTCCCCTTCCTAGAAGAAGCCTGCCTAGTCCTGTAGACACTATTGCAACAATGTTTTGTTCTAATGGATGTACAAGAAAAGCTGCTTTAGCATGCGAAAGATTAATTCACTGAGGATGTTTTAGGTAATCCATCTGTTATCTGATAGTAACCTCCAACAGAAAATGCTTTTGGGAGATGAGATGCCTTTCAAACAACATTTGCTTGTTTAGGGTGGGTTGGTTTTGGGGTTTTTTGGCGGGAGGTGGGAATAATAGCTCACAAGGGCAACCAATGTTCAAGGTATTTATACCTACATTAGCATCTCTACTGCTTTTACAACCTGCTTGTGGTAGTCCCAGTTGCCTTGTAACAAATAGTTACAGTGCAGCTGCTGAAAGCATTGATTCCTTTCAACCAGAAACTTGTCTCTGTGGGGACTCGAAGAGGTGCAAGACCCGTGATCTGGATGTGTGATGCTTAGAGTTCCATGGGTGAGACCTGTCCCCATCTCACAGTGTAGCTTTGTCCCTTGGGTTCTGTATTGAGTTTCCCTTGGAGGATGGCTGCTGTGTGTTCTGCAGGAAGCATCCAGGAAAAGTAGATGGGACTGACAGAGCATGACTGAATTGTCTGATTTGGGAAAGGGCTAAACCTAAACTGGGAGATGGGTTTGCTTTCAAATGTTTTCACCTGCAGGAATTCCTGTAGTGATTGCACTGTGACAGCAAACACTTCTCTGGTGTAGCAGTGCTGCAGGTCTCACCCTGCAGTGGTCCAGATGTCTGCTGTTGAAGTGGCATGGATGCTGGAGCTTGTGCATCCTCTGAGAGGAGAACAGCTGACAGGCATTCCCAAATTAGGTAAAAATGCTAAATTCTGGCAAGCTTTTGCCAAGCATTTCATAGTTCTCCAGAGTCACAAATGGAAGAGGTTTGTGTCCTCTAAATATTGCCCTGCTAGCTGGTCTTCACGTATCAAGTCCAACTGCCAAGCACTTGTAACCTCTTATTATTTTAGTGTATATGTCAGTAAATATCTTATCCTGCCAGTTCTGACAGGGTTGGAACTTGGCAAAACACATTCTAAAATAGCATTTGTTCATCATCCAACATCAAAATGTCCTGATCAAGCTGCTCTTAAATGTGGCAATCAGTTTTCTGTGGGGCTGCTTATAAACCAGCTGTCTGAAGCATATTGTTTGAACTAAAATGGATGGTTTGAAACTTGGCCAAAATATTGTCTGTTTATTACCTTTATTTCTGTCTCCTGTAAGGTGTAACTCTTATGTGGTGTGGGTTCCCTATTTTGTTAAAATACTGATTGTGGAAGTTCATACTGTATTGATCCCAAATGCTGTAAATAAGGTCTTTAGTTAGTGTGGTGATGCAACCTTTTTAAGTGCTGATTTATCCATATTATTGACCAAACAGTAATTCTCTCTGATTTTCTTACGGTTTAATAATTACAGGGGGTAAGAGGGGATTCTTAATTTTGTTTATCTTACACCTTCCTTAAAATATACAGGCTGTGCATCACTGCTAGGTTCAAATGTTTATTGAAATAATTGAGAAACTAAATCAAATAGCTCTGCTTCATGGCAGTGTACATAAACACGTCTGTCACACTGGTATTTGGGACAGCCTAAAAACTGGAGCAGGGATCTGCTCAAGTGCTCCAGCAATACTTTTTATGGAGTGTGCTTTCTCAACGTTTGTTTGTAATTATTTGTGCTGCTAAAGGGAGGCGCTGGAGATGTTTACCCAAGGTGCTGCACCCGAAACCTGCAGTTTCCTTTGTTAGCACCACCTCATGTAGTGAAGGTGTGGGGCCAGAGGGGTGGAAAGCAGCTCTTTTGCCACACCCTCTGCAGCGTGGATTTAGGAGGAGGTGATATTCTTTTGGTGCCAGGAAGTAAGTCAGAAATAAATGTTATCTCTAAACACCTTTTATTCCTTTCTTTCAGTACTGAAGTGATGAGTTCTATTTAATACTTCATCAGGGGATGTTAGAGTGTTTTCCTTGGCTCAGATGGAGCGAAGCTCGGCAAAGCTTGTGTGGGGCAGGGAAGGAATCTCTCTCCCTTGTGCTGACAGGAGACAATTTCCAGCAATCATGACGAGTCAGTGTGGGCTCGAACTGCAGGTCAGGCTGTAAATGCTGGTTTATTACCCAGCAATCACGGTGATGAGGTTCCTCTTTGATCTGTGAGTCCACTCAAACAAGGCAAAATGAGAACACTTAGTGCAGGATGATATAACCAGTTACATATACTTGTTTACAAACCCTTTAGACAATCTGAAATGTGAGAAACCCTCTTCTGAGATGTTTTGGGTTTTCTCTGAGGGAGTAATTATTTTCTCAGTGTTACTAAAATCCGGTCAAAACCTGACTTCTCCTTTTTTGTTGGAGGGTGAACAAAATTCTAGGGATGTTTTCAAAAGCTTCCTTTAACAGAGTTTTCTGAGATTGAATGATGGTAATGCGTTTAGGGACTGGTAATTGAAGATAATTCCAATGAATTAGACTTTACAGACGTTAATGATATGCTAGAGGAAGTCGGCTTATGAAGATCTATGCTGTGCTCTTTTTTTGTCTTGATCTATTGAATAGCTTCTGTAATTGTCTGATACATATTCTGGCAGTATTTGGGTTTCTTAAGTATTTGCAGCCTGAAGAAACCAGCCTGTGAATTTTCAGGCAGTGAATATGGCAAGTTTAAATGCCAGTAGGTGAAAATAATGTGCTTGTCACAGTAGCATCTGCAAGGGATGTCTAACTTTGCAGATACAGACTAAGTAATGTCCTGGCTTGACTATTTTTATGGATGAATATTCATGCAAAACTATAGTCTCGACCTATTACAGAAAACATTTCTTCTTCTGGAGAATCAGCAAAGGTTGCTCTGGTGTATTCCATTTTCCCCACTGCAATCAGGAGGACAGCTTTGGTGAAAGAACTTGCAGAAAAAAAAATGTTAGTGGCAACGATGTCCTGGTAGGATTATTCTTGCACCACCAGCCCTAGACATTACCCTTCCTTCTGCAGGAAGGTGGGATTGATGCAATTAATCCACTTGGTTATGTATCAAGATGTTTGCTGGTGATAGGCTTAATTTTGTTTTCCTCTGTTGCTCTACTTCATAGAGACAGAGGGAACAAACCCGTTTAATTCAGATGGGAGATAACATTTGGGGTCAACATGGTTTAAAAACTTGAGAATCTTTTAATAAGACATTCCAAGTTGGACCATAGCTTTAGCTCAGGCCAGACTGAAGTTTGTACCTATCTGACCAAATCAGTGAGTTTTCTTATTGAAAGCCACACTTGCAGCAGTGTCAGCCCCTAACAGCATATTTATTTGCAGACTGGCCTAAGTGATCTCTGTCCCCATGAGGTTTTGAGCTTTGTGCTTTTGTGGTGACTTGGTTGTTAGTTTTTGGTTTTGAAAGCTTTTAGTGCTTGCTGGCTTGCCCTTTACCTAATTTTGGGTGCTAATAGGAGATGCAGACATCACAAATCAGGCATAACTATGACTTTGCTGTGCTGTGAAACTGCTTCTTTAGTGCCTGTTTTCTTCCCAGCATCCCTGGTCCTAGCTGTGATGTTTTCCATTAGCTCTGAAGGCTTTGTTACTCCTATTTATGCTCGTACCCCCTTAGCTTTTTACTTCTTTAATGTATCTGTATTAATACACAAAGGTAATGTGAGCATATATGACTTTTTTACCTATCAGTAAATCAAAATACAAGTTTAATCAGATAATGCCACCTCTCCAGTTGAACAAAATGAAGTATTTCCTACTAAAAACAGCAGCAGCCGTGATTTAACAATGTAATCTGATCTAATATTAGTAACAGGCTGTGCCTTTGGGGAGCAGTATAATATCCAATCCACTGAATAAAGTCTGTCTCACATTAAATTCTGGATCCCTCTTAAAAAGATGGCTTCCCAGAATTGTTTCAGTAATTGCATAAAGACCCATAATTTCCTATGTATTTTTCCCAGTAATGAATGGAGAAATTATGTTGGCCCCCAAAATAAAAAGAATTAGGAAATAGTGCTGTCTTACAAAGCTGTTCTCCTTGATGTCACAAGCACCTTCACTTCTCCACCTTACCCCTTGAGTTTTCTATTCCTCCTCATGAGTCCAGGCAGAAAAATTCCCATCAGGGGGGTCTGTCATGCCCAGATTGCCATCTGTGACTGCATCACCACATCTTCCAGCAGGAACCAAAATCTTACTCTTGGTCATTTTCCAAGTAAGCTGCCAGAGGGTGGGAGGAGGGTCCCAAGAAAGCCAAGGGGGTTCTAGTCAAGGCCATGCTTTGTGGGAAGAAGGAAGCAGGAAACCCTATGGAAGATTTAACTTAGGCAGGGCTGGAGTTTGTAAGCCAGTCTATGTCAGGCTTTAATAATTTCTGGAATTTTGTATACATAGGAAAGGGTGCAACAAGTCTTCATTAACCCTTCCAAAATCAAGCTGTTCACAACTTCCCTTTTATGTTTTGGATTGTGGTTTGGATATTTATTTGTTGGGGGAGTAGAGGATGTCAGATGTTCAGCGTTAAGAGCAGAAAAACTGCCAGCATCATCTGCTTCTCTTAGATGAATTTGTGTTTTGGCTTAAACAGCAAGGCAGAGGTTGTAAAAGACGTCAACTGACTTACTGTGTGTGAAGAGTCCTGAAGGGAGACAGAAGTTTGTGTTGGAAGAAGTGGGAAAAATGCTGTTTCTCCGTGTGAGGTGGATTGCTCTGCATTGTTTTAATTCACGACGTGCTGCAGAATGACTTACCCCTGGCCAGACCTTGCTTCTGTGGCCTAAATTGTGTGGTAGCTTCAAAAGTAGGTCATGATGCAAAAGCACTGTGCTGTTTCCAATGGCTCTTTTTCTTTCTTTTTTCTTTTTTCTTGTTTTATTTTTTTTTTTTTTTTCAAATCTCAGGTTTCGAGATGAACTTGCTCAGAATCTGACCTGCAGTCAGTGTTAGTCATAGGGTTGTTTGGGCACAATGTCCTTGTAGAAAAAGCTGCTTTATGCCGTTGTGTTTCAATGCCTTTGATTACCTAAATGATAAATTAGATGTTAGGACATGTCAAATGTGGTTCTTTATTGCACCCAGCTGGCCTTAACCTTTTTCCTTTGGCAGGGTTTTAGTGATTCACAACAGGCCAGTCCAGTGAAATGTAAGACTGTTTTAAAATGAGAGGTTGACTTTCAGGATCTGGAGGTAACAAAGATCATGTATGGGATTGTTTTCAAGTAAAATGTGATATAATTGATCTTTTAAAAAATTATTCCTGAGCAAGTGTAGTCTTCCCCTCTTACAGGGCTAATACAGTTCTGTTTTTAGAAAGTAGTAGCTACAAAGCTTTCGATGTTTGCATTTAGCTCTGTCAGAAGTTTTAATGGGAATTGAAACAACTGGCTGCCTCTAATTGCTGCCCTTCTGAACCAAAGAACTTATGACTCACCTATAGAGAAAGTCACAGGGTTTGTCTGCACCTTTATGATGAAACAACATCAGATCACAGAAGGATACAGCCCTTCCTCTGAACTTTGAGTAGGGTAGTTGAGCACATTTATCCAGCTGGGCTAAAACCTCCAGGTATGTGTTTTAGATGCTTTTCAGCCTAGTGCAGTGACTGAACACTTGAGTATTGACATGGGCCAAAAAAACATCCCTTGTGGCCAGTTCTGTTACTATAAACAGCTGCTAATTATTAGCAACAGAGCCGCAAAACTGCCAGGGAGAAAATAGCTGCCTGTTGGCCAAGCAAGGGCTGTTCTGCCTTGCATCTGGCAGGTCCAAGGAGAGTACATGAGAGCTCTCCCAGCATGCCTGAGGATCCTTGTGCCTTCTGCACAGCAGGTGTCTGGAGCTGGGCAGATGAGTTTGCTTTTTTGGCCTTGCAGCCGCAGGGACCCAGCGACAGCTCCTTTGCTCTGTGAGCTGCAATTTCACACTGGCTCTGGGTATTGCTGCCCAAAGGGGACACTTCCAGCCACTCCTGTGCCTCCCTGTTACGATGGTATGGATCCCTGCAGCCAAGTGGATTTTATGATGGATTTCTTTAGCTGCTTGGACATGGTTTTGTCAGCTTAGTTTTCAGCCTGGATCAGTTTCAGTGTCTGGTTCGCTGCTGTGCTGCTCGTGTGGCTGTGCAGGAAGCAGTGGGAGTAAGGAACCAGGGGCAAAGAAAAAGAAGAACAGACTGGTGCTCTTAGAGGAAGTTTATACCAGCTCAAAGTGATTGAGAAACCCAGAGTGTAAGCAGTGAGATAAGCTGGTAATGTATTTTATGTGATATTTCTTTACCAAATCAATTGCCTGATCTTACAGAGGAATTTTTAATGTATTTTGAGAATGGGCAAGGCTTGCAGAGGGATTGAAGGTCAGCCTTGCCTTTCAGAACTGCTCTTTTACAGTAGCATTCTCTTTGTTGGTGTGATGGAGCACAGAGCATTTGAACTCAAAACACCAGCAATTATGCTTGGACAAAAGCCATTTTACTCTTGAAAAGGCCCAAACGATGTGTCCCTTTCACAAACCAGTCAGATGCTGAAGCAGAACCCACTGTCCACTTTGCATTGAATTTTGGAGGGAATAATAAGTGATGTTTGTCTGTAACATGGTGGTAGAAGTGCTCAGCCAAACATTTATTTAGCCTGAGGAAAACACAGATAAACTCAGAATGCCTTTCTTTCAAATGCTAATATTGAAGCTAAACTTAAATCAGTCTAGATACCTCTTCAAGATATGGCCAGATTACTTGAAAACACTGAGCATAAACCAACCTGGCACAAAAGTATTTGACAAATAAATGGAATGACTGGGCACTTACAGACTTGTCAAGCTGACATGATCTACAGGTGAAATAGTGTGGTTGCAAGCAAGGATGTCTGTGGGATGCACTCATTGAAGCATTGGAGGAGGCTCTGGAAGGAATGAAAATCTTCTTCTATTAAATTGGCAGCTTCTGCAGTCTTGCACTTTTTTTTCCAAAGTAAACATTTGAATATTTCGTGAAGAAGTACACTTACCTGGGGTTTTTTTGTTGTTTGGGGCTTTTTGATGTGTTGAGCACAATGGATCAGTGACAGGTCCTAATGTGACAATGACAACTGTGACCAGAATTACTAAAGCCTATTTAAATTCTGTAGTAACTGATTGATTCTTAGCTCTTTTCCCTTGTGAAGGTAGTGGTAAACAAGGAAAAGTCATTGTATGCAATGATGGCTCAAGGTGTCTCTTCCTCCTTCCTTTCTGCATTTTGAAGGTAAAATTAATTTAAACCATAGACTCTGTGCATTAGAGTATTTCTGACATCATCAGAAAATAATTCCTGTGAGGAAACTGAACGCAGCTCTTCATGATTTGAGACAACTTTGGTCAGTCTGTATCCTTGCATGTAAAAGAGAGTCATGATAATGGAAAAGGCAGATCTTGAAGACAGGAGATAACTACATAAAGGAGTGGAAGTTAATGCAATAAACTTCAAAGAAGAGGATGAGATAAGGGGTAGTTTAGCTCTGTTCAATCCTTTTTTCCTTAGATATTCAGTAGTGCTTGGACAGAAGTGTTTCCATCATTTTCAGTTTGCTCATTCCAGTTTTTCATAGTCTGTGCTTATTTTTCTCATTGTCTTGGGTTTTTATAATTAGTGCATAGCACCTCTTCTGAGGTTGCTTCTTACATCAGTTAATGCCTGAAGGAATGCCCAATGGTGTTACAGGAAGAAAACATTCTGAAAGATTTGAAATCTTCTGATGGTATCCACTTGGGCCCATTTGACTGTTTTCTATTGCCAAGCTTTATTACAGCTCAAAAAAAGAAGTGTGNTTTTTTTTTTTTTTTAGAATAAAGTGTGTGATCTGATCACCTGAAACGTGCTGTGTACTCTACAGCTTACAGTCATATGCTTTGGCGCTGGTTCAGAAATTCTAGTTACTTGTCAAACAGTGCATTCCAATTCCTTGTTAGCAAGAGGGATCTGGAAATATGCATCCAAAATAGTTCAGTCTGAAAAGATTTAGGCAGGATCACTGTTAACCTCATTTTATTTTGGTATTGATGGGTGTACCATCAGCCTGCTGACCTCCAGATGGTGGCATCACAAATGCAGGAGCACTGCTTGTCAAACTTCCCAGTGCTGAACTTGAAAACACACTGAGACGTGTGATAGAAGTCATTTGCCCGAGGCATCATGTTGTATAATTGTGTAGCATGAGCTCTTTGTGCATCCTAAGCATCACAGTGCTCCCTAGGGAAAAGAAAACCATGGAGTTTTGTGGGCTACAGATATGACCTATATAACACTTCCTCTTCTTTGGCAAACCCTGAGGAAAGGCAGTGATTTTCCTTTGGTTGTTTGATGGGTCACAGGCTCTGTCTGTGAATAGTACCCATTTGAGGCTCAGGATTATTGACTTGTCAAGCCTATAACATGTTTTGTGTTTGACACAGTCATATTATGCCTCAGTGGAAGGTAGATAGTAAAAATATAACAGATAAGTTTAAAAGCAATTTGAGAAACTTCATAAAATTTCGCTTACAGATTAGGTTTTGGAATATGTTACTTGCCTGTTTTGTTGTAAAATTAGTTATTGTTTATATATTTTTGTCATTGCTAAAACATGGCCAAAGGTCGCAGTAAAATGTGCAATCAAGCTGACAGAGAGCCAGTGTCATCAGTCCCCTCCTCCCATAAACACTCAGTAAGATCAGAGATATTTCTGTGTTTTAAGTTCTCTTCACACCCAACCTGTGTACAATGCCCAACAGGAATCTCTTCCCATGGATGAAATTCTTTATTCTACTGCTTTATTTGTTGTTAGTTATGAAAATGCCCTTGAAAACCAGCCATGAAAAACAATTAGTGCTGGATGCAGACATCAGAGAATTCTGCACTGGTATTTTAATCCAGCTTCTCTTCAGGTGCCATTTACTTTGGACTTCTTTGCTGCATAAAAGCCTCTGTTATATTTACTTCCATCAGGTAAATGAATTTGTCTCCCTCTTTGAGAAGAAAGAATGCCACTATTCAAACTTGCCAAATTCAAAATGAACTTGGAAAAAGCAGTAGCAGAATATGTATCAGTCTAAAAGGAACATGAACACAACTGAGCAGGGCTCAGGAAAGAACTGAAGACCTTTCTGAGAGGCTCTTGTTTTTCTCTGGCTCTTGAATTAGACGAGCACTTGGAGTCAGATGAAAGTGCTGCAGGAAGTCTAGCACTATGCTCACCACAAAATTGACATAATGGAACTGTAATTCTCTGTTCTTTTAGATAAAACCTGTCGATTGTGCCTCCTCCTATTGCACTTGAACACTGTAACTGCTTTTTCTGGCATGTTTAAAATATGCTGTTCTTATCTGTGTCAATTACAGCTTCAAAGTCTACCTCCATCTACCACCCATTATTTCTGGCTCTTAAATTATCTGATCACTCCCCATCATCTTCCACTTCAGAAATAACTTGTTCAGTCATCCCTTAAGAGCCTTGCTCAAATGGGCTAAATCTCAAATATCCTCTTTTGTCCTGCCTCTTTATCCTTTCTCAGGACAAATGCTCCTGGCTTGGTGTCACCCTCCTTGCCATGTGCAGCCTGCCCCAGTGAATTACAGAATGTTCTGGAGTGATGAAGTGCCTTCCTCTCAGTGCCTTACCCTGGAATTGCATATGGAAGGAGGTGTTTAGGGAAAGGGAATTAAATCCTTCACAGAAGGGGAAGTCAGGCATGAGAAAACAGTAGGGACTTGAAAGCCAGATTGTGCAGGACAGTAATCCACGACCCCTAGTCTGTAATACAACATACATGTTCTGCTGATTTTTGGATAATAAGAGCTAATTTATTCTTGCAAATTCTACTGAATGTCATGATGCCTGAGTCTGCCAGCAGTTAAGCATTTTATGACTAGTCTGTAATTAAAATAATTGCTTCTGCTCTGGAACATGTATTTTGTTGGCTTTACTCACTCTGAACTCATGTTATGTAAGGTGGATGTGTTTTTTTTAATCCATGGAGTACTTTACATTTATGATAAACTACTTACAACTTAATTTCTGTTAATTCTGAGTGACTAGAAAAATGCTTTCTAAGTCCTTTTTGTTCTGAGCTATTTAATGCTTATAGAATAAAGCTTGAACTTAAAACTTGATTTATACAACTAGTTCAGTAAGCTATTTTAACTTTCTCGTAGAATTTAAAGGTTTGTCCAGCTCCAAATAAAATTTTAGTATTAGTTTGTTGTTGAGGTGATCAAATGTGAGAATTCCAGTAATCTTGGGGAGTCTGGAAGGAGAAAAGACATGGACCAAAAAAGATGCTTTTGAATGGAAGAACAAAATATGTGCAATAAACATTTTGAAGGAGGGAGTGCTCAAGATGGTGTTCCCGTGATGCACTTTTAGTAGAACAGAGTCTCAGGTCACACTGAAACAGAGCTGCTCTTGTGATGTGCTTTAAACACCAAACATTTCCTAAGGCTCAGTTTTAGGCTCACCACTTAATGATCTGGTGTGTGCTCAAGCCCACAAAGAGTTTTTGTTGCCACAGCTGAAGAGAGGGAATTGCAGCGTGGGGACTCCTCCTGAGGCCAGCTTTGCTGCCAGAGCCAGCATTCATGGAACCAGATCCCTGAGGGGTTTTGTCCTGGGGTCACAGCTCAGACACCCTGTGTGCAGAGATGTAAATATGCATCCTTCTAATACAAACTTTGTGTAATCTGACTTTCTATAAGATGCTTTGTTTTCTTCTCCTGAGTGCTTAAACACGTTTTGATTGGCATGGTGCAGTATTTATACAATCTCATTTTGTCTATGGCACAAAGGAGGGGAAGGTACAGAAGAAGCTTGTCTTACCTGGTTAGAATACATTTTAGTAATTTTAATGTGGAAGATATTGTACCATTCTGCTTTCACAAATTTCAGCAGCCTCACAGGATGTGGGAGTAAGATGCTCTGGTCTTGTTTGCAGAAAGAAGCTGAATTCATATGCTGTGTATGTCTTCATTAAAGTTTAAATATTTAAATATCAATTCTTAGTTATGTTCATCATAGCTTATTTTGCTCATGCTTCCTTGAGAAATACCTTCTGTACAAAATGGTGTGATAGTTACTGCAAAGTGACTTGCAACTTCCAAAAGTCTAAATGGAGATGTCTTTGTGGCCATGGTAATTGATGAATCATCTTCCTGGCATAGAACTGGAATATCCTATGCTGCTTCTGAAATGCAACCTGCTTTAAATTTCCCAGAATTTAGTCTTGTGCTCCGTGTTCTGAGGATCTTGGACAAGTACCCTGACATTCTTCTGTGGCTTTGTGTAGGACCACAAACCAGAGGAACTGGAGTACAGTAAAGCATCATTTAAATACAAGGCACAACTGCTTTTCAATGGAAAGTGCAGAGGTAGGAGGGAACGTGGAATAAAGGACCCAACGCTAGGCGAGGACAATGGAAAGCATGAAGCAGGAAATAGGTTATATGGTTAAGGGGGGGGACACAATATCCTGAAAAACCCTATTGAAATGTTTAAATGCTTGGTTTCTGTTGCAGATTAATCAGCCACTCGATGGGGATTAACAGTGGAGCACCTCTTTGTGTCGCCTTTCCACCTCTGTGTAGCACCAAGAACAACTTCAGCACTTCTTCAATAATAATTATGAAACTGGTATTAACTGAATGGCAATTATGGATTTTTAACTCTAACTCACAGTAAACCAGCAAGCCATATGTTGAAATTCCTACCAAATAGCTTTTCATTCTTAATGTCTCGTACCTATACAAGAAGTTGCAAGATACCTGTTTGTACAAGAGGAATATAAGCATTACTTGCCTGAGGAACAGAAGCTGAAAGAGAAGACACCTTAACTTGCTCGTGGAGTTATGGTAGTATTATTTATAGAGATATAACAAATCTATATATATTTTTTATGGTAATGAAAATGGCTCCTCAGAATGCTGACTCGGAATCTATGCAAGTTCAAGACCTACCTGTGGCACAGCTTCAGAAACCAGAAAACAAGGAGAATGAAAGTAGGGAGGAGACCATTAGTGAAGGATCCATAGACCGGATACCGATACGCCTGTGGGTGATGCATGGTGCAGTAATGTTTGGCAGGGAGTTTTGTTATGCCATGGAGACAGCTTTGGTAACACCTGTATTGTTACAAATTGGTAAGTAAGTCTCATTTCTGTGAGTCAGAGCTTTCTATGTATTTTTGCATTGGTTGAAGCCAGGCAAAGAGGGAAGATGTGTCTGCCAACTAAAGATGAACAAGGTAAAAAGGATTTTGGTTTTTTTCCTTCGTGTCTGTAGCACAGATTCAGCTATGTGATCATGTTTGAATGGGAAGGATTTCTACATGCATTCATGTTCTAATATTGCTTCCCTCTGTAAAAAATGTAACCTGATTTAATTCTAAAATTCTCTACTACAAGGTAAGTGTTCTAGAAACTAGAAGCAATATTAGGCTATGAAGGATTGCAGTGAAGCATTTTATTAATTTATGGAGAAATGCTTCAGGTTAGAATACTTTAGAATATCTAAACAGGTAAATCAATAGTTTTTTTTCCAGTGAACTACTGCATTTATTTCTAACCACTAGAGAGCCTTGTTTTGTGTGATTAATCTGCAATTTATAGCATGTGAATACACATAAATAAACTATGATACCAATAGCTTAGATGATACTGGGGGGAGTGGTGGGGTTTAGAATATGGGTTGTCAGTGTTACATTTCACGGTGAGTATTCATTAGGTTTCAATTAAACTGTTTACATTATTACGAATATCTGATATTACCTTTATCAAACACAGAAATTTGTCAATCAGATATCAGAAAATATTACACGACACTGAATGGAAATGCCAAACAGAGTGGGGAGTAAACCAACCATGTGTGTGCACTGTATAATTGTATATTATATGTTTGTTTTGGCTTACCTGTGCAGGTGTGCTTTACAGCTTGCTCAGCTGTGGCCAAACAGAAGCACTCAACCAACTAAATAATAATGTTCAATGAATATTGTTTACAACATTGTTTAAAAATTTCCAGGTTAGCATCTTGAATGAAACACATGGGGGGGGGGGTTGTTTGTTTGACATGAGAAAAAGGCATTTTCAATTCAGCTTGTATGTGCATACTTTCATGCAGTCTTTCTGCAGTTAAAAAAGTGTTTTCATATGAAATTGCTAGTTGGTTTATTTTGAGTGAATGGAGTGAATAATCAGTGCACTTTGTGCCATGGGAGCTGCTGATGAGTTAAGCCTCTACATTTTTCTGAAGGTTTTAATTTTCAGAGCTCATCAGATGGTCTTCATGGATCTATTGTTTGCATAGTTAAAAAAGATTCTAAAAAGCTCCAAAAAAAGATCTTTTCTGATCAACCTGACTTGCTAAATAAAACACATGCAGCTTCATCTAGGAATGTTTGTAACATTCACAACTTGTTCTGAGGGTTTCCCTTTTCAGTAAGCTGAGATTTACAGACTTCAGACCCTTGTACTGGCAGCATTGATTCAGTAACTGTCTACCATAAACCTAAAAACTTGCATCCTGCTTTGCATGGAGAAGATCCCTGGTTTTGTAAGAGCTGTTTTTGTTTGCTTTGTTTGTGCTGGAGTTTGGGTGATTACAATGTATGCCTGGCTAAGCTGACTTTACCTTACCATAGGGTAAGGTCAGGCAGTACAAATAAACCATTCTCTTAATTACTGACCCGTCTTCCAGTTTACATTTCTTTTGTGAGCTTTTCTAGCTGTTTCCTCCAGATAATTGAGAAATACCTCTTCCCTTCCTTCCCTAACCCCTGTGATCAAAATAACATCAGGATTTGGGGATAGGGAAGAAAAGGGCTCCCACTTCTAGACAAGCTGCAAATTTGATAAAGTGATGTCAAAGTCTGTGGGGTTGCAGCAGTGATGTTCCCAGCCACAGAGATAAGAAATGGAAGTAGCAGTTAGAAATGTCAGTGCTTTGGGAGCTGATTGAAATCTTTCTGCTTGGCTCCTGTGCCCTCAGCAGGGCTAAAAACAATGTTACATTCACTGAAGGGTTAAGTTATTCACGGGTGACTTATCTGGCCTCTTTGTTAATTACCTCTTACATGGTTCTGTTTACCTTTATCAACCTCAACATCTGTCTGCCTCAGCATGAGCTATATTTATTCCTCACTGGAGGGGGTTACAATGTAGCTGTCAAACTGATGTAATAGTCCCTTTGCTTCTTGTTTTGGTAAAAGCAAAGATCAGTTTCTGTAAGAATAAATTGGCTCAAGAAACTATATTTGAGAATTGGCACCTGGGGAAGTGTGGTGACTCAACCAGTTTTGCTCATAATACACTGAAGAACAAGAAGCCTTTTGGATAACCAAAGAAAGATGACTCTTCACAGAGTGTGTTGAATATTAACAATTAAACTTTACAGTGTGTGCTTGTGCTTTTCTGTATCTGGGAAAACTTTGGTCACTGAAATAATCTGAGATTTTTATCAGATACCACCAGGAAAACTTTAGGAACATTAGTATGGGCTTACGCACTTTCTGCTTGCAAGTATTTGACTTTCTTTGCAGTTTGAGTGCCCTGGATCAGAGGTGTAGTTATGATTTGGCAGATGACCAGCCTGTCCTACTTTTTCTGTAACCCATGAGATTTTATCAGATGAAGGAGATGGTCACTTGGATGGTCCCTTTCCAGTTCAGTGGTGCTTGAACTCATTGTGTTGAAGTTCCCTGAAGTTCTGAAATCTGAGAGAATTTGAAAGCATCAGTGGAAGCTCCTTGACTCCATGCATACTGAGAATTGGAAAGGTGCTGAAGCACTCAGGTTACTGCACCCCTTCTGAAAGAAGTTCTGATTTCTGACATTAATCACTGTCTTTCTTGCTATAATTGATATTACATTGCTGTGTCAGAAATGCAGCTACAAATCTATAGCAGCCTTGTAGTCATAACTGGGCTTTAGTAGCCTAGCAACAAGTACAAGCCAAATAGATATTACATGGCTTTTTAATTACAGCTTGCTCTTTGCTTTCTTAGTATCTGCAGCTTAAGAATTCAGAATGACACAGTGAACTTGTTGAGAATTCAAACAACGTAAAAAAAAAAAGCCAAATATGAGAATTCCAGTTAGAGTCCAGATGAAATTACATTAGTTCACATTTGCAGAAGTTACAATCTTTAAAAATCTCCATTAACCTTTCTGAGACCTGTTCAATAAGCAGTTTCCCCCAGCCAGCATTAAATTTTCTCAGAAAATAAGCTTTTAGCAATTTCAGAACTTGAGTTTTACTTGTTCATGAGTCCAAGAATTTTGAGAAACTGAGTGATTCATGTTATTCTTGAGTATTAACACTGCTGTTTGCTTCCCCTGCACATAAAGTACAAATTCCATAGGAGTGGGATGAGGCCTTTGTCTTCTGAAACATCTGGTACATAATGCTGCTTATCTGTGAGAGGGAATTAAAATCCCTGCTATTGTTTATAAATGACAATGTATTTTCTTCCATCATTAAACTTGGCTTCTAAGGATTAAGTCTCTTAAATCATCCCCATTTCATAAGTTCATGGAAGATTTGGATACATGATAAAATTATTTTGCATAGGATTTTGCTTGAATAAAAGCAGAAGGAGGAGAAACCAAAGACTGGTGTGGTGTAAACTTGGAGAAACTGCTTTTTGAAGAAACTTGTTCTGTGAAATCACAATACATTAATTCTCCTAATACCACTTTAAATTAATCAATAAATAACTTGGTAATTTCAGATTATTTCTATTTTAATTCAAACAAAATTTTGGTTTTAATACAAGATGTAAATCCATTTTAGTTCTTCTGAAAGGTGGGATCCATGTACCTGTTAGAACTATGAAGAAAAAAAAAGATCTGCATTTTATGGCTTGGGGTGGCTGCTGCTTTCAGCATGAAAAACTCCCTGACTAATGAGTCCAGGTAGCTGTAAACATGAAATTTCACGTTTTATATTTAATATGATAAAAGCTTTGTCAAGCCTTTACTGTTTCTTCAAAGGCTCTTTCAGTGCTATTGAGTTTTTTATGAATAGTTAATAGGCACAGAAGTGACAGCAGCAGGGCTGTTCCTCATTCCCCTGCATAAATTAAATATATTCCACTGGTGCTCTTTAAAAGTATCTATGTACATTTACATAATTTCATAAGGAGACATAAGGAAAATGAGTTTACATGTGCTGCTTACCTTTATAATGTCATTTACATTTAGGGGTGTTTGTCTGGTGTGCTGCAGGAAGAGCTGTGGTTTTTATGCATTTCATATCTGAGTGCCTCTGTGATGGCATCACTATGTCTTACTGTGAGTGTTAATGGGTTCTTGTAGTAAACATTGGCTAATCTAACATTAAATATTGAAGTTGGTCATTTTAAGCTTAACTCTGAGCATTAGTGTTGTTTTTAGGCAGTAACACTGAAGAATAGAATTTCTGGAAACTGAGTATTTCACTGCTAATTATTAGATTTTATTAAAAAGAAAGGCTGAGCTACACAGAGCAGAATACCATAGATTGCTTTTGTTTGGAAATTATTTCTCTCATTAGATCCTTTCAAATCAGCAAAATGCTGTAGTTGCTCTAGTCTCATATATGTAGGAAAGCTGTTTAAGGGTTTGGGCTGTTATTTTACAGCTAAAGCATTTAGATATAATATCTCATTTAAAAAAAAAATCTAACATTGAAAATTCATCCAGCCTAAAGCTTAGCAAACTGTGCATAAAGGGTCTTGAAATCTAGTTCATGTGAAATTGCCAGTATGGAAAAAAGTGTGTTAAGCAATAATTCAAAGTGCTGATTCTGAGAAATCTCTGTGGTAGCTGAGAACTCATTATGCAGAAGAGATTCAATATTCCAGAGTGAACTCCTTTAGTTTGCTGCAGTGCCTCTCCCCGTTGAAAGGCAGTGTTGATACCTGCCTGAGAAGAATGCTTGTAGGTAAAGGGAGATTATGGAGGTGTGTTTAGAAACCAGGCATGAAATGTTACAGATGAATTGGCTTCTAGGTCTGTTTCTTCAAAGGAATTAAAGCATCAATTGCTGACTCAATTCGGTGTGGAAGCAGATATCCTTCCTAAGGCTAAGCCTGAGATCAAAGGGAATCTAAAAACCTGAAAGATCTCTTGGGGAAGAAGGGAGCAAGGAGTTGGATGGGCTGTAAGAGGCTGCCTATAATTTCAGTGAAAAAGAGCTGAGTGGCTGGAAAGCCTCTTGCAGATGGAGGAAGCTCTTCAACACAAAGCAGCACTGAGTTTATTTCAGCTCAGCTCGAGTAGTTGAGTTAATTCCTCATCTCTGCCAGAGGTTACATTAAGGTTGTGTATTTTTAACTGCCTTTCTGCAAAGCTGCATCTTCCATTTCAGCTGTGTCCTACCTTACCTTGTCTTACCAGGAAGAAACTGAGTTGCTATAACCTGTGCTTTGACTCCCAAAGATAAATTCCTCTTCAGTCCATGCTCCCAGGCATGGCTGCATTTGATGCTGAGAGTGAATTGCAGGATCTGAATTTCTCTTTGGAAGAATCAATGGCTTGAGAGCTGACCTGTCCCAAGAGAGGGCTACCCTGAGAGCAGGAGTTGAATACACAGTGGTTCCAGAAAACCAGAGTAGTAAAAAATTTAATCCTTTTTTCAGCCTTGTTAGCTTTAGAGTTAGTCTGTAAGATCATGTAAAGTTTGTATTCACATCTCATGTGGTAGAATGTATAAGACTGCAAATACTGTGCCTGAGGCACATGTTAATTGCTCTATAAAAACTCCACACCCATTTTTTTAACTTATTGACTAATTTTATGCCCACTGAGGGGTTGTGTAAGACTAATTTTACTGTACTTCTTTTAAACTAACAAGCAAATCAGGCTTTCATATCATGTATCACTCTTACATAAAATATCTTTTGACCTCGAAGCAATAGCAGCACAGATTTTGAACACAGATAGCCCTTACTGGAAGGTTGGCTTAAAGAAATATTTAAAACCCTTTTAGAAGAAAGATGCTATGGAGCTGTTAAGGTTTTTAATGCTGGGGGCAGTTAGGAGCATGTGCTTTATTTCCATATGAAGGCAAATGCCATGTGGTTTGGCACTTGTGCAATAGCTGCTCCTTACAGCATTTTTTATATCAATGTTCTGTTTTTCTTTAAATAACACCAAATCTGGTCTTCAGAGGCACCACTGATAACACATGGCAGATTTTCAGCTGGGTAATGTGAGGATTCCTGCTGGCTCTAGGGTCCTACAGACTGTGAATTTGGAAGAAAAGCCTTTCTAGGAGAGGGAAGTTGAGTGCAAATGGCTTCAGAGGCTTCTCCCATAGCATGAAATATGTTTCCTGTTACTACTTAGCCATAGGTAACTTTTTGTTCCCTTCTTTTTTGGCTGAATAAGACTTGCTGGAGAAGCTACTTCTAAAATAAGATTCATACTTACTATGGTGCTGCTTTTTCCCATTCCAAATCTTCAACAGATTTCCTTGAGCTGTTAATTGTGTACTGTGGGAATGTTAATGTGGTTTGGGTTTTTACTTCCCCTAGCCTAAAGTGTGTTCACAGCAAAAACTGTTGTGTGAACACTCTTTGAATCCTCAGAAGTTTTAATTTTAAGAGTTTGTGTGGCCAGTATATGACACAAGGAATATGAGCAGGTCTGAAAACTGTGGGTTGATATAAGCAGCACAGTGGAGGGTAAAGCAAACTGTGTAAAAAATGCAGGCTGTCAGTGAAGGATGGAGGTTTAAAAGCAATTTTTGATTTCATTGTCACCTCTGTTCTTCAAATATATTTTTTTTTCTGCAACAATAGACATTTTAGTCTGTGATTTGTCAGAAGAGCTTGAAGCCTCCAAAAATAATCACCCTCTAAGAAGGAAATGTACATCTCTATCTTGATGTAGCTGCTTCTTCCTACTTGTAAATATTTCCTGTCCAGCATGCTGCCTACCTTTTATCTGGAGTAGCCAAGGGTTAGGAGAGGCAAAACTGTTTAAGTGTACTTTAATTTTCATATCAGCCAATAGCATTAAATCCTTTTTTCAATCTATTGTAAACAGGGTTTTTACATCTCTGTTATCACTGGGTCACCAAATTGACTTGAAATTCTTTCCTTACACATACCAGACCCACCTTGCTGTGAGACTCAAGGCAAGCCTTCCTGCTGCTTTCAAGGGCACTTCTAGAGTAGAAATGGGCAGAGATGGGAATAAAGGAACTGCAGGATCCCAGGATTGTTTACTAAGATGTCCTGTGAATAGAAGAAGGGACAGGCTTTGGCCTCTTGGAAATGTGCTAAAACCGAGTGGTTTTAAACACACATTCACACAACCTCTTTCTTAGCCTAAACCCTTCCTCTTAATCTGCTTTCCACCCACATGCCCATCATCTCTTTGTACTTCTGTCTAAACACCCTCATCTGGAACAGGATGTCAGGAGAAGCCTTGAATGTACATGCATGAGTTTTTCTGCTCTGGATTTGAGTCTGACCCTCAGCTCTGACCAAGAGGTAACTCTGCCATAGCAATACCAGGTGAAACACGATAGTGCTCCCGTGCTCCTTATTACAAAGTAATTGCCTCCAGGGCAATTTTCCAGCAGGCAATTGCCTGTTCTTTACTGTAAAAAGAAACCTTTCACCTCTTGGATGGGGTTCTGGTGGCAGAGACTTGCAGATACAGAGCTGAGATTTGGATGCCCAGCTGTGGAACTGGCAACCCCACAGCTTACTTCAGTGGGTTTCTCTTGAATGTGGACTGTGAGACAGGGTATGAAAAGGGAATAGCTGGGAACTTGTTAGTGAACAGGAGTCTCACTTTTCAAAGAAATAGAATTAAAGCCACTTTGGAAATGAAAAGAGTGTCAGCAGGCCAACTCATGTAATGTTTTAATCTAGGATTGTCAGAGCTGCAGCCCCTTGAGCTTTGTTCCCCTCAGTCCCCTGTGTGCTTGTTGCAAGAGCCTTTCTGTTGTGATGCCCCTCTGGGACCCCATTTAATCATCCTCTTTTCACCAAACAACAGTTGAAGAGGTTTCAGATATACTTCCTGTAGGCTGTTTTTCAAGAAATTATTGGAAATGTTTTGTGCTACTGATTCAGTTTGATAATATTCAATACAAGTCCATTTAACTAAATAGGGAAAATCCATGTTGTGGACTATGTCTGCATTGGCTTGAATAAATCTGCTATAGCTCATATAGCTCCATAAACATCTTCCTCTCCCTGAAGTCTTGAGTAGCTGGGTACAGAGCAGCACAGATGCAGATTTTTCCAAAAATAGATGAACCCAACTCTTTTAACATTTGATGATCTTCAGTTGTAGCCTCCAGGTGAATTTTTTGCAGTGTAGTAGATGCAGAGCACATAAACTGCACAATTTGAATCTGAGTTTCTATTATTTTTAGGGAATGGTGACTGCTGGGTTGCAGTTTTCTACAGCAGAGTAAGGTGCCATCTTTCCAGGCTTTTGGGACTGCTCCATGTGAGGACAGAGCTTCCACACTCAGACTTCCAGAGGAAGAATATTTTTCCTCAGGGAGGTGCTGATACAGAGAAGGATCAACAGAAAGGCTCAGTCCCTGCAGTGGCCTGGTTCTGTCCTTGGTGTCAGCTTTGTCTCTGTCAAGTGTCCCATCATGAGGCAGTGCAATTACTTTTATGATGCCAGTAAATCTTGTATAACTTCTGCTCAGATTATCTTCACCTTGAATTTCCATCCTCTCCTGAATCCCAATGTCTGTTCTTTCAGGCTCAAGTGTGATAAACTGAGCTGGATCATTTTCTATGTGTTCTCTGTGTTGGCTGTATAAAAACACAAATTTCCTGCTTTTATCACTTGTGCTGCTATGAACAATGGTCTTTCAATAATTCAGTCTATCAGAATTGAGTTTACCCCCCTCCCCCAGAATAATCTGCAAATTCCAAAAATATCCTGCTTTAAATGAGCTCTTGATCTGAAAGTGTTTTAAAACCTCTTACAAATGTTATATCTGGATACTTCTGGAAAGTAAAGTATTTCTTTGGAGAACAGAGATCAAGTTCATGCCCTTCAGAGTTCATGTAGGTGGCAGGAAAATAAATATTAAATTACATATTCTAAAATTAGTGTTAAACTTGGGCACTCTGGGAAGAATCTTCATGAATTTAAACCAAAGTGTCTAAAGTACTTAGATAAATGATTATTTACTGGGGGTAACTAGTTGTAGTGGAGACAGTTGTGGTATTCATTATGTTTTCTTTGCCCGATTTGGAAAGTCAGAGTCAGTGTCCTACCAAGCCAGACATTTCCTGGCAAGGAAGAGTCATTACAGGCATACCTGCTGTCTTATATGGACTGCATCAGGTGACTTCAGAATGATTGTTTATCATACTCAGCTGCAATTTAAACAATTTATGCAGTGATTGGATGTCACTGAAATATCTGATCTGCTGTTCTCTTCCAAGCTGCAGCAGAAAAGCAGATGCACTGTGCTTTGCTCTTTTTTTCTCCCCTTAAGTAATTATTATGCAAAACTTTAAACAAATAAATTTCTGGTTGCTAGGCTTTGGTGTCAGTTTATCACCTCTGTAGTGGTTCTGCACTCCATGTGCTGTTATAGAAAAAAGGGGTTGGGTATTCTCAATATTAAAGCTTTTGGTAACATAGAATCTTCTACTATCCCAGGGTGCTCAGAGCTCCACCCAACCCAGCCTTGGACATTTCTAGGGATGGGGCAGCCACAGCTTCTCTGGGGAACCTGTGCCAGGGCCTCACCAGGTAGAATTTCTTCCTAATATCCAATCTAAAACCTACCCTCCATCACAAAACAAATAATGCTTTCTTAATACTGACCTTAAATAAGAGCAGAAGGAAACTTTGTCATCTGTATGAAATTAAAACAGAACTTCAATTCTTTCCTTTCTATTACAACCAACAGAACTGTGCCAGAAACACAGTTTTCAAGCCCAAACTGGCTGACATTTTGGAAGTCATGGCTAGAGCTGTGGCTTGCTGGGTCCCCTCAATGCAGTCTCGCTGCGTAACAGTGGAGAAGCTCAAGAAGTGCATGGAGGAGCCTTCAGGATATTTGAGGTTGAAAATAAGATTATGTAATCAGTTAAAAGGCTGAGGGTGGTTCTTTCTCTGTAATTCAATTAAGCAATAGTCTAGCAAGTGCTCTCCCTTCTCTGAGGTAGTCAAAGTCATGCATTATAAATTTTGTGCCAGGGCCTCCATCAGTCTGGAGAGCAGTCACCGTGTGCCAGAGGTTATGGAGATAATTGGATAGGAAGGTTATTTTTCTGCTCTGTCTATTTCTACCCTGGTGATGTGGCAAATGGGTTTAAAATAAGTTTTCAAATGTTTTTAAGCTGTAACCTTCAGGAGAGGAGTTTGGTACAACTTTGTCAGGTATAAAAGGATTGCCAAATCTTGCAAGTTATTTAGGTTTGAATCTTAAAAATTATTCAGGTTCTTTGTTGGATGACTGAATAATGATGTGTTACTACACCTGTAACTTGTATATAACTTGTATATGTGTATAAATAACTTATCTATAATAATACATACATGTATATAATATAGAACTTGTTCAATTCTTTTATAAGTATAAATGGCAAGAAAAAATTACATGCAGAGTGATAGAAAACTGGTTTTCACAATATAATAAAAATACTTGTCTGGGTGTTGAAATAGAGTTCTGTTCTGCTTCCTCCCCAGTGGGGTCTAACTCTCATAATTTGCACATTTGGAAAGGAAATGTTTGCTGTCTTTTGTGCTGGTGTGCTCTGGTTGTTTAACTTCAGGTTTTGTTTATTGGTAATTTTTTTTTGCCATGGGTGTCTTCACTGATTAGTGTGAGTAAAGATCACATTTAAGGATCTGCAACAAGATCTTATTCATCTGGTATTACTACATTTTATTCCAGACTATCCATTCCTGTTATTTGGTGCAAAGGGACTCATGGATCTCATTATCCTTCATGTACAAATGCAGTTGTATAATTTTTAAACAGCTGAGTGAGGGTGGGGGAGCCACATCTCTGGGACACAGCAAATGAGTTATTTGGAGTGATGCCTAAGACTCTGCTCTAGTTACTAAAATTTCCTATGAGAGCAACCCTGTAGTATGACCCTGCAAGCTTAAAATACTAAGATCAAGGGTTTTATTAATTAGAATTCAGAAGACTTCAATGTGGAAGCAGCTCTGCTTTTAAATCTCCCCTGTACATGTATAGAACGTGTTTCATGTAAGTTACTGTTCAAGCCAAAACATGCAAGTTAGGGAAGTTTGAAATTTTAAGGCAGGTTCCATAACCACCAACACTGTCTTTAATCAGCCCCAAAACTTCATCTGAGAGGATGGTTTTCTGTAATGCTTTACCACAGGGCAGGTGGTTGGTGGCATGGATAACTACAGAGAAAACCCGCATTTTTTTGGCAGGGAAAATCCTCAGTTGATTAAAATCCTCTGTTTGATAGTCCTCATTCTTGTATCTAGAGATTGTAACAACCTCTGGTGAACTGCAGTGTTTTTCCTGGAGCAATGTACATGGAAAACTGTGCCTGCAAACTCCAACATGCTGCTCATTTGTTGCAGCAAAGGGGGAAAGCACTAATAGGATTTCTGTTCCGCTTGATGTAGCCACATGAGGAATTAACCTCAATAAAGGCAACTGCATAGAGGAATGCAGTTTCTCTGTAGGGGCTTAGCTTAGGTTATTTGCAAAATTTGCCTGTTTGGGGTTGTTTTTTTTTAAAGCAAACAATGAATAATGAGTTAGAAGAATCAGCACGTTTCTTTATATGTTCATTCATGTAATTCAGCAACACTTTTAAAACAGCGAGTAATATAAAATCAAATTCTGTGTAACCATTCTCTGCTGACTTTTTGGTAGAGCTTCCCAGTAGCACAGTTGTGACCAAAATGATCCCAGGCACAGTGTTTATTCCTGGCATAAACAAACATGTGGTCCAAAAGCTTTTAGAAAGTCCAGAAGGTTAATTTCAGCATGGTAACAATTAACAATGCACCTTTTGTAAGCCTGTCATGAGAATGGTGCCTTTTTGGGAGGCTTTGAGTAGTGAAAAGGGAAGTAAAGCACTTTGAGACTGCATGATGTCAGTGGCCTGAGAAGTGTAGGTAGGATCAATTCAGCTTTTTTCTTTTCTGGCAGTTTTTTTGGGGAAAAATGGCTTTTGGAATATGAAGTGTATATTAGGTAGCTATAACATTTATTAGGTATTACATTTTTTTCTGTTGGGTCAACCAGGGTAATTATAGAAGGAACTGCCTGCACCACCTTCTGACCCTTAAAAGGACTATGAAAATGTGATCCCAGCTGAAATGTAAAGATCAACTGTCTGGTCACTAATCCCCAAGAAGAAAAAGGTTCTCAGATGGTGTCTGCAGGGCATGTGGGCCAAAAAACACCTCCTTAAGTCACTGTTTTCATGTGACTTCCAAGAATGTAGTCAAGTCTAAAAACTGAGGAAGGAAAGAATGATTTTTATCAATGTGCAGAGACAAGCTCCTTGCATTTTATTTTTGAGGCTGGAAATGAACTGTTTTCTTTGCTGTTTGCAATTCAAAGGCACAAATATTATGCTGACCAGACTCTGTCTGGCTGCCTGCTCAACAAAGAAATACTTTTTTGGCTACTCTCAGGTCTGCTTGCCTTCCTTTTTCAAGTTCTGTTCCTGGATACACTGAGCAGATGCCATACTGGACTATGTGTATGCCAGTCATTTGTTTGGCAGAGTGAACCAGATCCTTCATGATTCCCTGGGTTTGGGAGTTGCTGGGGTGGAACAGCCACATCAGGGGAAACTTCTGCTGCAGTGAATAGGAATTAATATCTTGGTGATGCTTTCTAGCCCAGTGTTTGCTTCAATGGGGGTTTAAAAGTCTTGGCTATGAACAAGTCCCAGAATATTTGGGATCTCCTAGTCCTGCTGCTCATCTTGCCCTTGCTTAGTCATGTTAGTCAGGCTTTCACCTACCCTTGAGGTCTGGGTAGAGCAGTGTGGAATGGTACTCAAAGCTTCCTTTGGGCACAAACTCCTTGCCCTGTGGAGCAGAACAGCACCAGAGCAAGGAGGGCACTGGCTGCACCTACTGCTGCCTCATGGTGCTGCTGGGCAGCCCCATATTGAATAAGTCTCCCTTAAGCCAGTATGATTTTAATTAAAAACTTGTTCTTAAGATGAAAAGTTGTTAGTTATCAGAATTTTTTAAGAGGTGGGAGGGTTGCTTCATTCTGGGTTAAATAGCCAGAGTTAACACTGCAGGTTTGACTTGATTTCAGTTAAAACTAGGGGTTAACTTGAGTTTTTGGTTGGGATTTGACTCAGCCATGTTAGTAGATGATCATATTCCAGGGTATTAATGTGTTAATCACTGCTACAGAAGCTCCACTGTTGATTAACAGAACAGGTTGCTGAAAGATTTTGTTGTGTGTGTAAGAACCTCTCAGGTTTGGGAATTTTCAAGGAATTCGAGCCAAAGTCCTGTGTTTATAAATTTGTCAATATTCTAGAACCAGTGACGAAAAACCCTATTGAGCTTTGGATAAACTGGGATGCTGCATCTCTTCAGGCAACACATGTCACAGTAATTGATGTGTAATCTTGCAGCCAGAGGAGGGGAAGTGCTGCAGCGTTACGTAATGAGCTGAGTGGGGCATCACGGCCGGCTTTTAATTACATCCCATCAGGCCAGGGGAAGCATCAGTGTGGTGAAACAGCTTATTGATGGCTGCATTCATACATGGGCCTGCATACATTTAGACACTTAGGAGCAAAGGCAAATGGATGCTGATGTTGTGTGTGTGTGACCTTTGAGTCCTGTGTCTGCTTAACTAGCCAGCAACAGAGGACTGGCTGGGAATAAATACCCTCACACTGTGAAGTCAGCCTTGGGTGGTTCTATGAACCAGAGAACCTGTGTTTCTCTGGAACACTGATGAAAGTTTTCAGTTTTTTAACGATGTAAACACCTCTGTTATACCCTTATAACTGCTCTACAGTGGTGGTTAAAAAGATTTTTTTTAATTAGTGCTGGTTCAGCACACTGGAAGTTGCATCAGATTTAATCTATATTCCATTTCAGCTCATTAAACACTGTGATGCAAATTTCTTATTAGTGTCAAAGTGATATATTTCTAAATATTGGTTAATAAGTGAGAGAGCAAGAAAAGTTGAAAACAAGTTTCCCAAGAGCCAAAAAGGACTGCACAGATAATCTAGAAAACTTGAGTGAATCAGCTTCAGCAGTAGATGGGAGCCTTTGGCAATGTGTTTCCTTGCTCTCTCTGCTGCTTATTTTCCTGCTGCAACATGGGGAAAGCTTGTTTGGCATTCTCAGTGTTTGAGCATAAAAGGTTCAACTTCTGTCTCAAGTAAAGCTGACACTTAACACTGTGCCCTGGTAAAAATAAATACCATGGGTGTGATAAGGATACAATTCAGTGGAACCTATAGGAATTGCTAATTAGCTACAGTTAAAAAAAAAAAATCTACAATAGCAGTTGATTTTGTGGCCTTTCCTTGAGCAGGGCAGGTCATATGCATTGCTTTTGATTCCTCCACAGCAGCAGGAGTAGCAAATAAATTGATAGACATATGTGTCAATATTGGATAAGGAAGTAGGAAACTGAATTGTTACAAAGGCAGTAAGTTAGAAACAGTCTTCTACCTGAATTATCATAGGTTACCCCTGTGGAAGTAGGTTAGTAGGAGGGTTAGAAACTTTAAAATAAATAATAGAAGCTTTAAAAATCTGTGCTTGACAGCATTTGTGATCATGCTAAAAGGAAAATCACATTTGCCTGCCTGCAGATCAGCCCATGTGTTCTCTCCCTGATTCCTCAAACCTCAGCTGTTCTCAGGCTTTTGCTTCCCCTCTCCTCCTTCCACACATACCTTTGGCTCACTTCTCTTAACATACGCTTCTCTTTCCTGACACAGCACCATAAAACTGGGTTATAAACCAGGAATTGTCAGGAAAGCCACATAAACCTTTCTACAACTTTGGCAGAACAGCCGTGCAGCAGCAGAGCTTAATGAAACACTGACAACTCCCACAGTTGCCAAATATGAGAAGGGGAGGACAGTTGTAGGAGGTTGAGAAGCAATAATTGAGCAGAGACAGAAAATGGGAGAGCTGGATGATGAAATCCTTTAAGAGGCCTGTCACTTATTTCCTTAATTCCATTTTCCAGAAGTGTTATTTAACCCACCGTGGTTGCTGCTGTCAGGCTGTTGCACAGGGAGTTTCAAAAGGCAAATGGCTTTGCCAGAAGGAGCTATTACTCTTCTGCAGCTTAAAAACACCTCCAGAACTCTGTATGTGAAACACCACACTAATATTTCTGAAGCTGGTGAAGAGCAAGGGCTTTGTTTTATTACCAGTTTAGCTGGTCTTTCAAAATAGATGGCTCTAGTCTAGGTGCAGACATGGTGTGAAATAGTTTCCAAATTTTTGGAAGTTATTTCTGCTGTAACAATGTTGACTTGTTCACATCCAACTCCTAAGGAAATCTAAAATTTGAAATACAAGTTTTTAAGGAAATGTCAGACAGTTTTCCTACATCTCTAACCTAATGTCATCATTTTAATTTTCCTATTAATTATTTTTTCCTGTGTCACTAATGTAGATGCAGATTTTGTCGAGTCCTGTACTTATGATAAGGAGTGACTAAAGCAGAAATGTGTGTGCATTTTAAAGGCCTGAATGTGCTGTAGAAGGTTTGAATATCACAGGAATGCAGGAAGCAGGTTCCTGTCCTAGAAGACAGACAGTGTCCCACCCCTCTGCGCTGCAAAGTGTCTCTTTGGTCCTCTGTGTTTTTCCTGACCATTCCAGGGTGACTGCAGCTGACTTCTGCTAGTAGTTTTGGAAAGAATTTTCTGCTTTTTGCCCTTGGATTTTTGCAGTGCCATGTTTTTTTGTCCCTCCAATATTCCTATTGATTATTTGTTTTCTTGATTATACTCTCCTCAGTGCCCATAACCCCATCCAACAGAGAAATTGTGCTTTATCCCTCCAGTCTTGCATCCCACAAAAAATTCCTTGTTTGCACAGAGGAGGCAGCCCTGTAAATCATCCAGAGCAGTAACAGAGCAGCTGAGTGAGATGAGAGCTCAGTCTCCCAGCCCTTGTGCAGCCATCCCTGCTGACAAGAGGAGAGGGACCAGGGAGAGGAGAGACCTCTTGCAAGTGGGTGATGTTTGTGTTCCCGCAGCGTTCAGCTCGCAGAGCGCACGTACTGCTGCCTGTGAGATGTGGATGTGTGCTGACAGCTCCTGAATGTTGCAGGCTGAGCACAAGAGCTCTGATTCGACAGGCACAAGAGGAATTTGAGAGGATGTGGATTTTACCAGTGGGAAGATTGAAGCCACAGTTTTGAGATGCTGTTTATGCAGTAGGTTGTTCCTGAGACACTGATCAAGATGCCTGACAGCTCGCTGGGCAATCATTTTAATGTAGGAAGCTAAAGCAGCAATGAAAAACCTCACAGTTTTGTTCTGAGTTCTTCCACCTGCTCTCTTGCAACTGAACTGAGCCCTGTGATCAGAAGTATTGGTCAGTTTTTCACCAGTGGTGTTGTGCTGTTTGCAGCTTCTGGCTTGAGCAAAAGCCTCATAAAGGCTGGGCAGGAGGCATTGAATGAAAAGCAAAATTTTCACCTAAAAATCAAGTTCTGTATAAGCTCCATTTCTTCTCACCCCAGCAGCTGTAAGACACTGTCACATTAGGAGTGCAAATTAGAGGCTGTCTCATCTCATTTGCTACCAGACTCTGATTTCAAGAAGTACTTAAAATTATTTCCTTCGTAAAAGCTTGTGCTCTCACTGCTCAGATCATGGTAATGGGCACCAAGAGAAATTACTGTGCTTTTTTTTAGCCTTTCCCTATTGGTCAGAGATCCCCTTTCAATCCAGGAGTTAGAATGTGGTTTCTCATGGGTGCAACAAACTCTGTACAAGTGCTGACTGTACATCAGTAGTGCTCAGACCACCAGTCAGGCCTATTCCAGTGCATTGGTTCAACATTTGTTGGCTCAGGTATGGTTTCTCTGGCAGCTCAGGGACCCACTCTAAGCCATTAAAAGTCCTAAAATCTGAGGGGAGATAGTGAGAAGCAAAGAATATATGGTCAAAGTTTCATGGTGTCAAGCATAGCAGCTTGTTTGCAGTTTCTCTGGGAGACACAAATGTGTGGCAAGTCTGTATTTTTATTTTAACTATAAGGGAATGCATATTTGGCTGGATTTATGAAATTATTATGAAACCCCTACTCCTCATGTATATATCCTCCAAAGCTAAACTGCTTGAGTTTGCAGCAGTTCCTATAATTTTTATGTATAAGATGAAAAACAGATACCAGAGTTTGAACTTTTTCACAGCTTTTTGACAGGCATTGGTTCTGCTTGGTACACTCCTTAAAAAATAGTCTAAACAAAGCAGATTGTATAAGCAATGCAGTTTAAACAGATCAATGTGAAATATTTTTAGCAGCACACAGTATTTTATACAAGGGTGAAATTGTGGAATAGAAAGCATTTGCAGGTCATGACAGCTTCTTGTGCTCGTTCAGAAATTTGTATGGTGTTTATTTAAAGTGTATAAACAAGTCTCTAGGTGATGATTTCTAACAAATGAAAATAGGACCTTAGCATCCTATTCCCATATCAGATCTTATTGTTAAGCTTATAAAGAACTATTTTTCCCCCAATAGAACTTATCAAAAAGAGATTTTGAATAGAAACTGCTGCATGTGACTTAATCTTTCTTCCATGTAACTCGTGACCTCACGCAGCCCTTAGACTGATGGTGACACAGTGAGCATTTCCTGTGAACCGTGAGCAGTGCTGGTCCCACTATTGTTGGGCACTTTTTTTTGTCTGGGAAAAAACAAACCCTTATTTACTAGAAGCCAGTGTCCTGTTTGTTTGTAGCTGGCTGGGAAATGCCATATTACAAGGGTCTCAGTGGCAGTCGTCGCTCCTAACAGAAGCTGTTGTTGTGTTTTGCTCTTTTTCTCACTGATTTGTATGAGACTTCTGAGCCTGCCTTGTGACCTGCTCCACATTCAGTTCACGCCACAAATACTAACCTTGTTTATCCAATATGTTTTTTCCCTCCTCGGTGTTTCCTCAGATTAGCTGTCAGTAAAAGGCTAAATAATAATCCTGCAGTTATTATTCCTCCCCCGTGAGGCCACCAGGCTGCTTTTCCAAGTTGGCGGATGGAGGTTTGCTGTAAGAGCTGCTACCTGGCAAGGCAAGTGTGGAGGTGGAAAATTACAGACAAAATAAAGGAACAGCATTAAATTGGTAATGGGATGCAGCTGCTTTGGCCTTTTGAGTCTGCATGTGTGTCTCAGCAGCCTTTGGTAGAGGCATGTGCTGCATGGAACCACTCTTGGCCACACAAAATCCATCCCAGCCGAGCCGTGGTCTGTTCTAGGGGGATGCAGCAGCTCTCAGCAGTTGGGACATTTCACTTCAGGCTCTAAGAGGTTGTGGACATGCTGTCACATGGATGACAATCTCATGGCTGTGCTGCCTTGAAATCCAGTCCAAGCCAGCATCCGTGCATCTGTTGTGCACGTCAGAGCCTGGATGCTGCAGGGCTGCTGGCCCAGCACGTAACCACAGCCAAGTTTATTTAAAATACAGCCCCCAGCTGAGTCCTTGCCACTGAATGGGGGCGTCAGAAGGAACTTCTTGGTGTCAAAACATTCCCTCTGTCTCAACATTTCTGCTTATTGTTGTCTTTCCTGCCTCAGCTGCCTTCTGAACTGTCTTCCCATTTTAAAATATTGCATTAAATGGTGACATTCTGGAGGTTTAGCAGCATACATGTGCAGAGAAAGGAACAATTAGGATATGCAATTACCTCCCTCAACTTTCTAACGCCTTTGCAGACAGAATTTTTATAAAGTTTCATTTTTGGAGCTCATTCTCGTGAGGCAGAAAACCTCAGGAAGACTAAGGGGGGTTTCTGTTGTTTAAACTTAGACACACACATATATACACACACAATTTCTTTAACTATTTCAATTTTCAGTCTTATTTTTTTTGCTTCTCCTGCCAAATCACGCACGCCAACCTAAATATGCATATCATGTATGCAGACATTCAAGATACTAAAACCAGAACAGCCTCTTTTAAAGGAGGAATAGCATTTTGGGGCTGGAGTTCTCCTTGTCTGTCTGGAATGTTCTCATTTCTATAAAAATGTCTAGCACTAAAGCAAGCTACTGTTGATGATGAAGGTCCTGCAGACTCTGCCAGCATGAAGGGTGAATTTTAGGAAGAGCATCTGTGAGGTGCCTTTTGAAGTCTCACTTCATGGGACAGTGGAGGTCGTGCTCAGTGCCTCAGAAAGCTCTTTCCTGGAAAACTCCTGGTAGAACATGGCTGTGAGCTCTACAAAAGTCTGATTTCTCAGCAGCAAAACTGAGCACAGACATCAAAGGTGACACCTAAACCTGTACAGAGAGAGGAGACTCTTCTGGACACTAGAGCTCTTCAGAGTTTTGGTTCACTGGACAGGCTGAGCTTATCAATTACACATCTCAACTTTCAGATCTAGAAAGCAAACACGAAATGAAACTCTGGATAATTCACTTTCCTGCCCATTGCTACAATGACTGCTCTGTCTGCCCATGCATTGCTCAGGTGAGGAGTCTGTCAAGTTCAGGAGGGAATTCACCCAACAGCACATTAATTTTTTTTCTTGTGCTGCTTTTAGTTTTCATTTCCCACCAGGGGTCTTCTCTAACCCCACTCAAGTTGTTTTCCATTTGAGTAGCCAACTAAATTCTGATGTGACAATCTTACAGTTTACATACTTACAGTAAAGTCATACACGTCACTTAATAAATGGTAACAGTTTGGAATTCTGCATAACTGTATGTAAAACACACATGATGATTTTATAAACTGCTGGCCTGCTCTTGGAATGCAATTTATCAGGGCCCTGCCACTTAGCTTATGGAAGCAGTCCCATGGCATGGCTTCTCCAGCAAGAGAGAAAGCAGGTTGTGCTCATGTCAGTGATTCCTGCCATTAGCCAATCTGTGGGAATGGCTCGTGTTTCACTTGAAAGTTATCCCTTTCCTGTTTACTTGGGGGAGCACTCAAAGCTTTTTAGAAATTCTTCCATTTTTCTTGGCATGGGGCTATTAGTTCTTGTATAGATTTTTATCGTGGCCTCTCTTTCTAAAGATAGATATTTTGGCTGCTAATGAGTAGTTCAATAAAAAAGAAAATCAAAGTGGTTTTTCTAAAGAAGAATCTTGAAACATAATGTTCTTGGGGTTTCAAGTGCCCTTTTTACCCTTCCATAAAAGCTACATCCATGGCTCTGTTCTGAAATCATAGAGATTCATGTCTTCTGCAAAGTAAGCCATTTTCACTGTAAATATTTAGACCTAGGCTTTTATTTATAATACTTAGATGTTAGGAAGATCACCCTTTACAATAAGTAAAAATAAATTCTTCCCAAGAAAGCATTTCAGCCTCTCTCCTCTGACTCATGCATGGAAAGATAAAACTCATTAATTTTAGTCATGTACCAGAGGTTGGGTAAAAAAACCTTTTTTCCTTCCTTTTACTGACCTGTAAAATCAAACCAGACCTTAATCTGATTTTGACTTATTGCATGCAAAGTTGATCTTGAAAGTACTTGAAGTCAAGTACTGAATGTTTTTGAAGTAATTTTAGGACATTTTTATGACAGTTAGCTGTGGCTATAAAGCATAAAAAATCCCTATCTGTCCAGTTTAGAAATGTCCAGGTTTTACAGTTGAAGGAGAAATATTTGTAAACAGTTTTTTGTTTTCTGCAGAACTAAATGCAGAAGTCATTTCAAATCATCATTTCAAATGGTCTGTGTGTTTCCAGAACTTTTTTTGGCTTTTTGTTAAGATCTGTATTCATCACAGAGAAGTGTCATTGCAGACTGGAGACAAAGTGGTGGCCTCAAGGACAGAGGGACAATGAGCTGTGCCAACCCCTGGTGTCCCTGATTTGCACCCCTGTTGCTTGTCCCTGATCTACCAGTATTTCTTTGTTGTTTATACTCACAATTAAAACAAATTGTTTGTCTCAATGGGTGTTGGATTATTAAAAGAGAATCTCTTTGTGTGCATTTTACTTAAATATGTCTATTTGATTATTCACATAAGATGTGATGAGGCTTGTTAGGCTGATGACAGAGCTCTTGCCAGCCTTCACCCCTGTGTTTATTTAAAGTCTCTGTGTGATTTACTGCAAAACCTTCCCAGCGTCTCACAAGTGTTTACTGATGGATGAGCTCAAGTGAGATGTCCCAGCTCATAACTCACAAGTCACAACATAATTCAGAAAAGAAATGTCTGCTTTCAGCACACAGCCCTCGTGCAGTGAAACACCATCAAGTTATTCCAGATGTTGGTGATCACTGCAATAAAGATCCATGACATTGGTTAAGCTGCTGCCTCTCACTGTGTTTGAAACAGACTCTGCAGGGACTTGGCCTCACACAGTGGCAACATTGGGTGCTTTAACAAGTGCTCCCAGGATGGCTCTGTGCAAGCAGAATGAGTATTTACACATTGCCATTTCTTCTGTGTCCTGCAGAAAAATCATTCACCCTAAATGAATCATGCCCAGCCTTCAGTTTTACTTGCCTTGAACCAAATGTTTCCCCTTCCCCATCATTAATTAATTTTTAAGCCAGCTCACACACTGCTAAGTGTCAGCTCCTGGAGCAGGTGAGGTGCCTGATCCTCCTTCTGTGCTTGGGAAGTTGTTGAACCTGAAGAAGTGAAAGGGAGTGTTAAAACCACAGGGAGATGGAAGTTTTCCTTGCCCTTCTGCTTGAACTGCTGGCTTCCTAACTTGCATCTTTGATGAGGATAGTGTTCATGAAGAGAAGCTGGATGGTGCAAGTAAATGTTGCAGTCTGCAGACACTGTGGCTTCTTGAACAAGAGCTTTAGGTCTAATATGCAAACACACACAGAGTTATATCTCAGCTAAGACATCACCAACAGCAGGAAAAGCAGGAGATAGTGATTTGATTTATGATGTGAACACAGTGCCACCTGTACAAACACAGCTCTTTCCTAAAGACCTAAATCCTGTGCAAAAGGAGTCAACAGTTCCATGGTAAGTACTGATGTGGAGTATTGGCCTCAGTACAGGCCTGCAGCTGCCTGTCACCAGGAAAGGTGGCTGAACCACGATGCCATTCCCTGTGGCACAAGGTTCATGGCAAACACAGATTGGGAAGTTTCAGCAGGGGCAGGTCTCTTCCAGTAACTCTGCACTCATCAGGGCAGCTGTCACTGTCAGCTTGTTCGTTAGCCAAAGTTGAATCAAATCACACAGACCTTGGCCTCAAACACAGATTTTGAATCCTGATGATGAAATTGGTTATTCATGCCAAAAAAATTAGCTTATTTTCCGTAATACAATCCCTGCATCACCTCAGAGTGTGCAACACTCTTGGGAAAATCTGATCTGTCTCGTGGAAGAAGTCAGTCTTGCTGGTCAAGATTTGGTGCTACTTTAAACAGCAGCAGATTAGACTTCCAAATTTGCATCAGAGGCTATTTTGGGCAGGGATTGGTCTAATCCTGCTTGGTAATGGATGCCTCAGTGTGCTGGACAGGGAGCACAAGGTACAGGTTGATCTTGCCAGCAAAGGTCAAATGCTGCTAGCACTCACCATATATGGGTTTGGATAATAAATTATTTTCCTTCCTGGGATAAAGGCATTGAGTTTTTCTGTCTTGGCATCAGTTGGAGTGCAAGAAATAGATTGTTTTGTTTGTAACGTTTTTCTGAGAACTATGCAGGAGTGTTACCTGCCCTGTGCTGATAAAGAGGCAGGCCCCAGAGGAGCAATGTGGCTGCTGCTGTGGCCAGTCTGCCATCTGCAGGCCACTGCTTCGTGCTGGGGATGTGGAGAGCAGGCTTTGGGAGCTCTTTCTTCTCCAGAAATTATTATTTCTAGCAAGTTGTTGTTTTCTACTAAGTCCTATGTGGTAAATTTGACGTTTTCCCCATCTGATTCTATGAATAGTCATCTCTGTTCTTAAAGAAAGCAAAAACAATGGGGATGAGCAAACCTTAGATTTATCTAAGTTGAAGAATAATTGCTAATTCTTGTTTTTATTGTCTGATGTTCATTTTTGTAAGTAAACATTTTTGTGCTTAGAAATGGGACATTTCTTAAGACATTCAAATTTTGTCCTTCACTTTCAGTCCATTAAATCTTTAATAAGCCTTTAAGGGTAGTCTTAGATGAAAACAGCACCACTATAATGTTCAGTTTTGAATCTTAAAAGCTTTGTTGAGCAGGGGATTTGTCTATATGACAGCCAGGCAGCTTCCAGGCACCCCAGAGTCTTCGGGTTTATGTTCCACGAATTGATAAAGGATTCAGTAGCAGTAATACTCCAGTTGTTACCTTCCTATTGCCCAGGTATTTGAAAAGTAAACAATCTGTGCTTTCCTTTGCTATTTTTTTAACCATTGCTAAAGAATCTTAAATGAGTTTTTAATTTGGGAGAGAATTCACTGTAGGTAAATTACCCTCAATTTACCATTTTCAATGCTGTGACAAAACTTCAGGTATAGAATGAAATATTGGGTGTGTACCACATAATGTTTCCATCATTTTTTGTCTTCATTTTAGGTCTTCCTGAACAATACTACAGCCTCACTTGGTTCCTCAGCCCTATCCTGGGCCTGATCTTCACTCCGCTCATAGGTTCAGCCAGTGACCGCTGCACGCTGAGCTGGGGCCGCCGGCGGCCTTTCATCCTTGCTCTCTGCATTGGGGTCCTCTTTGGGGTTGCACTTTTCCTTAATGGCTCTGTGATAGGTAAATACCAAGGAAATCCCCTCCATGCATCCCCTGCTAAGGTACCTGCTGTGAGATTTTAATGTAGGAAGTAAAGATAATGTTCTGCATTTGGTTTACCTCATGTTTAATGTTAAACTCATTAGAAATCTCCACAACCCTGCACTTGAGCTCTGTCCATCTTGCCTGTTGTTATTTGAGCTCAGGAGTTACAGCACTGTGCTGAGCATTGTGCAATCTGTAACTGGTATTAATAACAATGTTATTAATACAATGGTTGCCAACATAATGTTTGCAGTCCCTGAGACGAATTTGGTCGATCCTTGACATGGGAAAATTGTAGCAACCTGTTCACAGGGAAATGTTTCCTGTTGTGATCCATTTTCCCTTTAATGCATATCTGGCAACACATCCTGTTTCCAGCATTATTTCAAAAATTATCTTTTCACTTTTTCTTGTGCTTTTCTTAGACCCGGTATTGAAAAAGTCCAGAACACAGTTAATATTTGTTTATCAAAAACTATGTGGGAAAATAATTTTTCCTGAGCCTCCATCAAAGCTGGTAAAAATAGTTTCCCTTGAACACAGTTTACTACAAATTTAATCTACAATGTTTTTGTAAATTTATTGTAGGAGAGGTGACAGCAAGTACGTTTAGGAAAATGTTTACAAAATGATTGGACTGATGCAAACAAAAGGAACTTAGCACCTAATAACATCCTCTTGGCTCTCTTTTTTGGGGTTAGATGCAGCTGAATTGTGAAACAGGTCTACTAATTGAGGGAAATAAGTGGAATGTTACCTTGGCTCAGCCTGTTAAAGCCAGTCTGGAAAGCCATATGATTGGCTTCAGTTCTCTGCAAACTGCAGTGGACAAACTATTCAAATAGATGACATTTAGTTTATGTTTTTTAATTGATCCAAACAATAAATACTATTTATTTGAATTGTTATCATATGGCATTGTCCTGGGGTGACTGTCTGGTTTGATATCAGTTGTATTTAGTTGTGTCTCCAAGACTTACTCCTCTTCTTCCAGGTGTTTTGAAGATGTTAGACTGCAGCCCTCTTACAAGATTATAAGTGATAAGAAGCCCTCAATTCTATACAGTAATTTAGGTCAGGAGTCATTGATACTGGCAAGCAAATCTGAGGCTCAGTTTATAGGGTTATTTTGAAGCCTTCTAATAAATCAGCACAAAATATTGTCGATTTTTCTTCTTCACTTTCCTATCCTCAGTCTACAGTTACTTGCAATCCTAATTGTAATGCTGTAAAAATTGTATCAGACCCTCTTTCATAACGTGGCCTCTGGCAGTAGGAGTCAACAGGGAGGAGAACCAGGAACACAGAGCTTGGCTAATCCCAATCATGATGCAGCCATGTCCCAGGAGAACACCTTACCTAACTCCTGTTCTCTCCTGCCCTATTCAGGTTTCCAGCAGATCTAAAGCACTGTTTGTGTTTTCTGCTGTACAGTTCAGCTGAGTGTGGAACTCTTAAAAACTTCTTTAGCCTTCAAAGGGCTTGGTATAAATGAGGATTCAATATGCAGGAATCAGTGCTTGAGATTTAGATGACTTTTGGTGGCTTAGCCAGTTCATCTCCTTCCACAGACATTTTAATCAGTTACACTAATGGTCTTATCAGCCTCGCATGTGTAACTTCTAAATCTCTGTGATTCGAGTAATTCATGCTTTTGTCACTGGTTCATCTCATGACAAATTATCCAGCTCTGCATTAATGCTGCAGTCACTTTTTGTCTGCTCTGTAGACAAAAAGCATTTCATCTCAAGCTGTCAACAGAAGCTGACTGATGCTTTTTGCAATGCAAAATACATCCATGTTGCTTCATCCTTCAAAGTTTTGCTTATAAAAAGCGATCTAGAAAATAAGAATGTTTAAGAAAAACAAATGAGAGATGAAGGGGTTAAATTTTACTTTATCCTGGTGTAATGTGACCACTGCACACTAAGCATCATGTGAGGAATGCTGCCAGCAGTGCAGTTACCTGTGGATGTATCTGACAGATAAAATATGTCATTTTGGATGCTCCCCTCTCCCACCATGGCTGTCTTTTATAAAAACAGCCTTCAGCGTCCAAAGGAAAATACATGGGAGGAATACAAAATAATATCCAGTGCTCCCAGAAGTTTAAGAGATGCTTTATAAAATAACATTTTGATAAATGTCAGTTTTAAGAACATAAAAACCATCCGTGTCCGAGACCTTCCATGAAGCTGTGCCAAAGAGCTGAAATTGCCATTTTGCTGCATAAAGGAGTGTTTGCAGTGAGCATGTTGGCCACCTCTCTTCTAAGGTTCTTAGGGGTTCACCCTTTTTAAATGAGATGCTCAGATACCTGTCCCATTTCTCCCCAGGTCTGGCTATTGGTGATGTCCCAGACAAGCAGCCCATTGGAATAGTTCTCACGGTGCTTGGGGTCGTGGTGTTGGACTTCTGCGCTGATGCGACCGAAGGGCCAATTCGGGCCTACTTGTTGGACGTGGTGGACAGTGAAGAACAAGACATGGCCCTGAACATCCATGCATTTTCAGCTGGTAGGGAGTTAGCTGAGTTCTTTTTGGCAGCTCTTCAGTCTTCCTGAAGACCAAGTTGTGGCTGAATTGATTTTTCCTGAACTCACTTCTCACGTTTTTCTGTTCCACAGGTCTTGGAGGTGCGATTGGTTATATGTTAGGAGGACTGGACTGGACACAGACCTTCTTGGGTAGCATTTTTAAATCTCAAGAGCAAGTCCTTTTTTTCTTTGCAGCCATTATCTTCTCTGTCTCCGTTGCTCTCCACCTTTTTAGCATTGAAGAAGAGCAATATAACCCTCAGCAGGACAGGATCGATGATGAAGGAGACACACTTTCCAGTGCCAAATTCAGTGGCAGTCTCCCTCCTTTGAATCGCCTGAATGTAATTAGTGAGGAAGAGCCCTATGGCTCCATGTTCCACGATGAGGTTCAGTCGGAGCATGACCTCAATATGGAGTTCCTTGAGGTGAACATTGTGAGAAGCAAGAGTGACTCAGTTCTGCACATGCCCGATGCCACGTTGGAAATTGAATCGGAGCTGCTTTTCCTGCATGACATCGAACCCTCCATTTTTCAGGATGCTTCATATCCAAACACTCCCCACAACACGAGCCAGGAGATCATGAAGTCCAAACTCAACCACCTGTCTGCTTTCCTCAGGGAGAACGAGAAGGAGGAGGAAATGTTGCTTGATAATCGTTTAAACGAAGACAAAGTCCCAAACATCAATGGCTCCCTACCAAAAGAGTTCCTCAATGGACACGCCAGAATAGGCATGAAGCAATCCAGCACTTCCAACTCCATGCGGCGCCGGCGGCACATGTTCTACCGGCAGCCGTCCTACACCTTCTCCTACTACGGCAAGATCGGCTCGCACCGGTACCGCTTCCGGCGGGCCAACGCCATCGTGCTGATCAAGTCCTCGCGCAGCATGAACGACATCTACGACATGCAGAAACGGCAGCGGCAGCGCTGCCGCCACCGCAACCAGAGCGGCACCACCAACTCCAGCGGGGACACGGAGAGCGAGGAGGGCGAGACCGAGACCACCGTCAGACTCCTGTGGCTGTCCATGCTGAAGATGCCCAAGGAGCTGCTGAGGCTCTGCGTCTGCCACCTCCTGACTTGGTTTTCCATCATTGCTGAAGCTGTGTTCTACACGGATTTCATGGGACAGGTCATCTACAACGGCGATCCGAAGGTAGGAGAGCAGTTGCCTTGGGCAGACCTGCTCAGAGTCCCTTGTTTCTGAGATGTGCTCAGTACAAAAGAGTGGTGTTGGTGTTTGTGTCTGTTGTAGGCCCCTTCGAACTCGACTGAGCTGCATGCCTACAATACTGGAGTTCAGATGGGCTGCTGGGGGCTGGTGATTTATGCTGCTACTGCTGCTGTTTGCTCAGGTAAGAGACACTGCAGTCACACAGTGGAATGCACCTCTAGTGTATATTTCCAAGGTAAAAGTAGAATAATGGAATATTTGGAGTTGGAAGTGACCCATAAAGGTCATCTAAATCCTGGCCTTCCTGAAACAGTGTTGCTTCAGTCGGCATCCACCTCCTTTTTGAGGTAAAGGATACTTTGGAAAAGCATTTCTTGCGGTCATAAGGGGAAGGGCTTCTTTAAGAATCAATACTAAAAAGTTCCTCCAAATGTAGAGATATGAACAGATGGTGAAGTGGCATAAAGCACAAAATGGAATCGAAGGATATCGAGTGGCATTTAACAAGCCTTCAGGAAACTAAACTCATGCTTGGTGGAAGATTTAAGCATATGCAAGAGGGTTTTTTTTTGCAAAGACTGTTTTTAAATCACAATTATAAATATGTATTTCTGAGAGATAATTTGGGCTTGCAATAGACTCTGAAATTGAGAGTTTTTGCCAAACTTAAATTCTGCCTTTTGCAGCACATAGCAGGCATGTCTGCACAGCTCAGTGCCTTTGGGATGGGCTCTTTCTGAAGCAGGAACACATCCTGTTCCCAGTGAGGGCTGGGCTGTATGGTCAGACAGCCCAAATATGAGCATCCACCTCCTAAACAGGGTATAGAGTTGCCATGGCCACATCAATCCCCTAAAACTCTAGTGAATAAACTGATATTTAAGGGAAAAGGGCTTCAAACTGAAAAAAGTAGGTTTAGATTAGATTTTAGGAAAAAATTATTCCCTATGAGGGTGGTGAGGCACTGGAACAAGTTGCCCAGAGAAGCTGTGGATGCTCCATCTCTGGAAGTGTTCAGGGCCAGGCTGGATGGGGCTTGGAGCAACCTGGGATATGGGAAGGTGTCCCTGCCCATGGCAGGGATGGTTGGAACTGGATGGTCTTTAAGGCCCTTTCCAACCCAAACCATTGCATGATTCCTGTTTTATTCTTTATCTCTGCAGCCTTGTTGCAGAAATACTTGGACAACTACGACCTTAGCATAAAAGTGATCTACATCCTGGGCACGCTGGGTTTTTCCCTTGGCACTGCAGTGATGGCCATGTTCCCCAACGTGTACGTCACCATGATCATGATCAGCACGATGGGAATAGTCTCCATGAGCATCTCCTACTGCCCCTACGCGCTTCTGGGACAATACCATGAGATGAAACAGGTATGTGGAATATTTGGGGTATCTATGTGAATCAAGGCAGAACATTCACATTTCTCTTAAGATCACAGTGGCAAAATGCATTTGTTAAATCCCATTATTGAAGATGCCTGCTTTGTTGAAATGTGTGCCAAAGCTTGAATGGATAGTAAACAGCTGGAGCTGGTGCTGAAATCAGTCTTGGCATTGAGTTGGCTCAGAGGGGGTCATGATTGCTTTTTTATATGCTGAGGTATAAAACAATCTCAGTGTGTATGGCAGATGACAAGAAATTAAATTAGTGGATTGTTTACTATATATCTCATTGTTACTCCTGTCTTGGATGTGGTATGGTACTGTTACTCAGGTTTTCCATTGTCTTAGATTTTGGAGTCTGGAAATGCAGCTGTAATTTTGGGGATGCATAAAGCCAAACAGTTCTGCTGGAAACAAGGATGATTTTACTTCACAACAATGTCACTCCACTGTTCCATCTGCATTACAAATTACAGGAGGAACATTTATTACAAGTCCCTGTATTGCAGTTGGGAGGGGGATTCCTTTTTATGATCATAAAATTAATGTTTCGTGTAACACCAAATGTTTCATGTGACACCAAATGTTTCATGTAACACTGTTTTTACAAAACCTAATCTTGGAGCTGGTTTGGGCTAGAAGTGATCCAGTCAATACCTGCCTCGTGCTGTAGGGTCCTGAGGAAGCTGTTGATGAGCAGATAAAGAGGCTGTTTCTCTGGAGTTGTGTTGTGGTGCTGCACAAAGATGATGTGAAGTTGACCATGAGGCTGAAGAAAGTTCTGGTGTTCAAGCATTGCTTTCATCCGTTGTTTCACCTCCTGCCACGTTTCTTGTCTTTTTGCAGTACATTCACCACAGCCCCGGGAATTCGAAGCGAGGGTTCGGCATCGACTGCGCCATCCTGTCGTGTCAGGTTTACATCTCCCAGATCCTGGTGGCCTCCGCGCTCGGCGGCGTGGTGGACGTGGTCGGCACCGTCCAGGTCATCCCTGTGGTGGCTTCCGTGGGATCCTTCCTGGGTTTTTTGACAGCGACTTTCTTGGTGATTTACCCCGAAGTCAACGAAGAGCCAAAAGAAGAGCAGAAGGGACTGGGTCCTCCAGAGGCAGCTGAGGGCAGCGGCGCGGGCGCGGAGAAGCCGACGGTGCTGAAGCTGACGCGCAAAGGAGCCGCCGCGGCGGAGCCGGAGGGCGAATCAGCCGTGTGAGGCCACCAACACTTGTTCACCCACATTCCAAGGAGTGCAGGTGCAGGATCAAGAACTTGTGTTGTTTTGGTTTTTTTTTCTCCCAGGAAAGCAAATTAGGACCTTCACTACTTGTAGCTAAAATCTGCAGAAGAAAAGGCAGATTCATGCAAAAATGTAAATTAAATTCTGTAGTCCTTCCTCTAGGTTTGAGCAGGTCGCTCTGATGCTAATTGCTTTCTCTACAAGTTAGAAATGTCATTTCTGAACACTTTTTTATTAAGAATACATTTAGATTTCAAATAAGTTTTATTAATCTGCATGAGACTCACAGTGTATACAATTAGCAGTTAGAAAAATTAAGTTTTCGGCTGTTTTCAAACTAACAGAAAATGGAAGCTATCTCGACCTATAGTCTCTTGCCATTTTTTTGTCTGAACATTTCAGATTTCACTAGCATAATAACTGAATCAAATGCTTAGACATCAATTGATTTTTTTCACAGGCATGGTATTACTGGTCTGACAGCTACATTAATTTTAGACTTCATGTTTTTGTTAGTGCAATTACTGCAGAATCCTTTTATTTGCATTTATTTTCAAGGAAAAAAAAACCAATTACTGCAGTTTCTAAGAAACTGCTGTGAATTCTTTTAGTCATACTATTCACAACCACTCCCAAATCTGCTGCTTGTCAGGAGAGGGTAACACTGGGTGCTGGATGTCAGCTGTAGATGGAAGGAGCAGCAGCTGGGAGAGGTGACCAGCACTCACAGGTTTCTTTATCACAAGTGCTGCATTTTATGAATGTCGTTGGAATACGCTGTGACAATTTTTAGCTGAGAGTTTCACATGCTGGTGAACTCGGGGGTTTTCTCAGCATTTAAACCTGATCATCTCTGGATGAAGCTGCCGTGGAGAAAGGGCCTCTCTGGGGTCAGCTTCGTGGGAGGGGGCATGCGGATTCTCTTCCGTAGGGAAAGGAAGTCATTGATTAATTGCACTTTTTACAATCCTTTAACCTCCTGGCTGGGGATGCAGCAGCCAAGGTAAAGGCACGGGGTCAGTACAACAAGGAGAACCCAAGGCCTACCTCCGTCACTTTATGGCATAGTCTGGGTGTATAAAAATCTGTGTCAGGACAGTTTTCAGGCCTTAAAATTCAAATGTTGCTGTTCCAGTCCCTGTGTTGGAGGAATTGCAGGCCGGAGCTCTTCTGAGCTGCCCTGCCAATGTCATCAGCACATCCTCCATGTCCCCTTCTGTGATTCAGGACACAGCTGCAGTGCAAAGATACTTTTCTGGAAAGGGGTTGAAAGAGTTGTGCTAACTTGATTTAAAATAGGTTTGGATCATTATCCAGCAGCCATTTAAAGCAACTTTCACAAACTTCTGATTGTCATTTCTAAGATGTGTTTGTGATGCTCTTGACTCATTTTGGCTTGGGCCCCCCAGGCTGCCATCAATCCGTGTGCTGGACAGGCAAACACAGCACCGTGTGAGATTCCTGCTGCCTCAAACTCCTCCTCCTCCTCCAAGACTTGCAAATGCCTGTCAATCATGCTGAATCCAGGCATTCAGACAAAGAAGCTATATTTCAGTATGAAAAGCAGTTTTTATTTAATTACTTGAATTGTTGATGTATTTCAGAAATGGATGTTCGGGTGTCTTTGAAGGTGGCATCTGTGGGTTTCTCTGAAGGCTTCCAGTCAATGCCTATTGCTGCCTCTGCTATCAAGGGTGACAATGTTTTTAGGCTGGTGACATCACAGAGCACTGAAGTACATGTAATCACACAGGACTTAGGGGTTGTATTTGTTTTTCCAAGTGTCTTGAGGAAGTCTTTTTTTTTTCCTATGGTGAATATTTTTTTTATGTAGAACATGTACTGTGAACTGTGTTCAGCCAGGGGAGTGATACTACTGAAGAGTGTGAGACCTGACTGAAGAAAGCAGTTGTGAGAAATTCTGCCCTGAATTTTATCATCTCAGTTACATTTAATATATTCTGGTGATGTTCATGTGTGAGAGACAAGTGCTGTGTTTCACCCTAGAACTGGCATTCATATAAGTCACATGCTGAGTTACACATTTTAAAGTGGCTTTAATATTTTAGTTTTGAAGCTCCATTTGAAGATTCTGCTTTTGGTTAAGTAACCACTGTCAAGTACTCCTTATTTTAATCTTCACTGCTGGAAAAGTTCTTCAACAGTTTAAAAACCTGCACCTTCTGAATGGTGCCAGCCTTACCCTTTTCCCAAGGGTTCAATGGACCAGCATGGATCAAATCTCCATTACTCCACATTGCACTTTTGAAGCCAAGATCTTTCACTGCACCATAACACTGACAAGCAGCTGCACAGAGGGAGAGGCTGAAGCTCCCTCTGACTTCACATCCCACAGAGGGAACATGAGACCATTTTGGGAGTGAGCTCAACCATGTTTATGGATCTTGCTCAGCCAGGGAAAGGCAAGGAGGGAGGAGGGACCTTTCATTTCAAACCCAGAGGCTTCAAGCAAAGGCAGGGCAGGGCCAGTTTTGTCACGAGCAGCGTTTGGCATGGCTTCATTTCTAAGAACTGGATGTTAAAATCCGTGTTTGGAGTTGTTCATGGGGCTCATAAGGCCGAAATACACACGCTGCCACAGCAGGAAGCTGATTTCACTCCCTCCAAAGGCAAAGGAAATAATTATTCATTGTAAATGTGCTGAAGTTTTTGTAGTGTTGCCAGAAGAATTAAGTTGGGGAGCCCCAGCCAAAGCATCTCCTCCTGTCCTTGGGCCAGCCTGGGAAACCCCCACACTGGCTTCACCCACTGAGATCTCTCAGGGGCTTTTCCTTGGATGTGAAAGTTTTCTTTCTAGCCCCAGCACTTCTCAGGGTAGAGTGGGCAATGATTTATTTCTTCATCTGTCTCTTACCTTATCTTTCGACACAGAAATGATTTTTTTGCCACAATTAAAGATAAAGTGGTACAGTTTTATGTGTTCATTGCAGAGCTTGTGGAAAGAGAAGTTTGAAGTGGCTTTTTTTTTTTGTTATTCCTGGTGACAAGGAACATCTTTTTTTGTTTGTATTCCTGTCTAGCTGAAGTCATCCCACTGGACCTTCAGTGTAGTAGGACTAAGGTTTTAGTGGTTCAATTTGGTGTTGTTCAATAGTATAAACAATTTTAACATGTTCTGCTGCAGTGATGTGTGACATGAGGCACTGCTGGTGCTCAGACCCTCGAGGGCTGTGATTGATCAGCTGCACATCTCTGGATGTTTCATGTGAGAGCAGAGAAGCTTTAACTTTCACCCCTCAGAAAGGCAGAGTGGGGGTTTGGCCCTGTTGGGTTATTCCAAGAGTCCAGTGAGATCTGTGCTGTTTGTGGACAGCAATTTCAGACTCCTGAAGCAATAATTTCTTAGGAATGTTTCTCTTCCTGCTGGTTTGATGACTTTCATAGAGATTTATTGCCTGAATAGCCTTTTAATAGCACAAATCTGGTGGTTTGCTGGCACTGGCTGTGAGCAGTTGTGGAAAGATAGGGGTTGTTAATCATTAGGAGGGAGGAGGCCAGTAAATCCAACAGAGATTTGTGATCTTGAAACACACAATGTCCTTTTCCCCTTTCATTTGGAGCCTTTTTCTAGGTTCTGAAATATTCCCAGCACATCAGTCTGAAAAGGAGGTGTCTGCAAATTTACCTTCCTAGTTCTCTTGCTGATGCCAATGCTGGCAGTCGGACCCCAGGATGGAAAAGGCTGCGTGAGGTTTTCCTCACAGGCAAGGACTTATCCCTCTCCCACCTGATCTGAACCCCCCAGCACTTGGAATGACAGCAGCATCCATGGTGCTCTTTGCCAGGTACCTCATTAAAACCTCAGTTCCATCATTAAGAACATGTCCAAGGTGAGCTTGGCTTCCTCCAGCATCCACCATGAAAAGCAGGATTTTCCAGGCTGCCAGGTCTCATGGCCATGCAGATTGAGGTCACATCTCTGACTAAAGGTAGAGAAAGTCACACTTTGTTCCTGGGAGAGCTGGGACATCTGAGCAGGAGGGAAGCACAGGAGGCAGGTGCTGAGATTTGGGGGTTTTTAGGGATATGTGTGTGTGTCTGTACCTCTGTGTTTTTACATTTCCAGACACACTGCTAGGGCCAAAATACCTTTGGGGGTTGCATTTTGCTGTCACTGTACTCCACAATGTTTTCAACTGAGTTCTTCCAGGTTTCTCTCATCCTAGTCTGATGTGAGATAAGCTCAGCTATAAATATGTATCCTATTGAAATGAACAAATGAACTCCTGCATGATATTCCAAGCACATGTAGCAGCTTCGGCATCTGAAGTGTCTGTCGTGAAAGAGAAGTTGGTTTTCTTTGCAGCTGTTTTGTCCTCGTTTCCTTTGAATAGGCCAAATAAATGTAATAGACACCAAATGTTGCACAGAAATGTTATTGATGACTGTGTGGAAGAAATACCAAATTTTATTTTTCTTTGCAGAAACTTTATGGTTCCAGAGAGTCCTTTAGCTGTTTTCCTTCCTTAAAAATGACAAAGCTGAACATTTGTAAGGCATGTCACAAAATGGTCATTTGGAAAAAGTGGAGCTACCCAAAGTTTTCTCTTTGTCATGTTGCATCCAAAGGAGCTGCAGCAGCTCAAACACCAACTGGGGTTTGAATTTGAGGCTCAGCAGTTCAGAAGCTGCCTTACATAGCAACAAAAAGGCTCAATTCCTTTTCCTGGCATGGCACTCACACCCACTGATCTGCTCATTAAGGTGTTCCAGGTTTTCCTGTTTAAATTAAAATCACCTCCTGGAAAACCAATTTGGTTTGGTTCCTCAACCTGCGCAGCTTCACCTGAATTTCCACCTCAGCTTCCTCGCCCCAGGGAATGCATGGGGTGCACAGGAGGGACAAATACATCCCCCACCAAAAGAGCACATCTGCTGTAATTCAAGGGCTTTTGATGCCCTTGCGACCTGCTAAAATTTTAGGGAAAATGCAGAGCATGGTTCAACTGTTCTGGCACATTTATTCTTAAATTTGGAAGTTTGGGGTGAAGCTCTGGGAGCATTTAGTCAAACTCAGTGTCACCTTATTCACTGTGCACCTACTCAGTCCTCAGCCAAATTATAATAAATAACCCCAAAATCCAGACTTTTCTCTCAACAAATCAGCAGTTCCCAATGTGAACTTGTTTTGCCTGATGTAACATGAACACTAAGCCCTTTAAGTAGCCAAATGACCAGCTTATTTTAAATGCCTCGTATTACTAGAAAGCTGCATATAGGCATCTCATAGCGGGGAAAAAGTTAAAAAAAATAAAAAGAAAAAAAAAGACAAAAAAAAGAATATTTAGTTCCTTTGTGAACTGGCCATATGACAACTACTTTTTTATCAACTTATTAAGTTGGGGCACTATAATAGCTCTTGCTGAGTTTAGCAATGTTTATAAGCATGTGTTAAACACATAATGTTGTTTTATGAGGAAAAAGGGATAAAGAAAAGTGATGTCACAGATGAATGTTTGAGTGCATAGACGGCATAATGTATGTATGATTTTTATTTCTACACTGTTGAGCTTATTTTCTGTTTAAGGGTTAAAAAATTGTTGCATGAGAACTGTTTTATTGTGTTCTGCACTTTCTGTTCTTTTTGTATAATCTTGATTTTTTTTTTCATTTATGCATAGAAAAGAAAAAAATCAGTTTAGAAATATTCTACTCCATGAGACATTGTGTTCCAATCTGTTGTTCCGAAGTTCGATCTTAATAAACATTTCAGTAAGAGTTGGTGGCTCGTGTCCCTGTGGTGTTTGTAGGGAAGGTGAGCAGAGGGACACGTGATCCCTGAGCTGTGCAAGGCAAACAATCACCTGCACCCCAGAGTTTCATTAATATTTCCAAAAATGCTACTGCCACCTGAATTGCAGGTGTTGCAATTCAGAGATGGTTCTAAACTCACCTGACACTTGCAGGGTTCGGGTGTAACCCAGGAGAGAGCACAGGTGGAACAAAAAGGGGATACCTGGGGCAGGTGTGTGTCCCCACCTCCAGGCTCTGCTCTGACAGAGGGTGGTGGCTGTCACACAGAGTCCATCATCTCTCATGCCATCACCAGGGCTGAGGAGCTGAGGGTCTCCCCAACCACCTCTGAATCTATGATTTAATAGCCACAAGCAGCTCCCAATGAAATCAGTTCCCATCCAAACTCATCAACCTCTCAGACCACTGAGAACAAGAGGGGAAAGCTGGAGCCAGATCACAAACATCAGCTGATGGGTAAACTTGCAGTGAAGAGCTCACTTGTCCCATTTGATTTCTAGTTTCCTTGACAGATTTAATCTATGATTGTTCCTAAAGGAAATTCCTCAGAATGAGTATTGGCAGCTCTGAGAAGTCAATGCCCACCTGGGTTTTGGTTTATTTTTCACAGAAACATGACAGAATCAATTACACAGGAAAATACCTCCAAGATTGAGTCCAGCCTATGACCAATCACCACCTTTGTTAAGTAAACCAGAGCACTGAGTGCTACAATCAGTCTTTCCTTAAACAACTCCAGGAACACTGAATCTACCACCTCCCTGGGCAGCCCCTTCCAGTCCTTGACAAGCCTTTCCATGGAGAAATTATTCCTAATACCCAATCTAAACATCCCCCTGAGGCTACTTCTGCTTGCCCTGCTCATAGGATGGACCTGATGACCTCCAAGGTCTATTCCAACCTAGAAGATTCTGTGACTCTTTACTTGTGACTTGAGAGAATAGACTAACCCCTCACCTGGCCATGACCTCCTGTCAGGGAGTAATAGAGAGTGACAAAGCCTCCCCTGAGCCTGCATTCATCCAGACTGAGACCCCCTCACCTTCTCCTACCCAGGCTTGTGCTCCAAAACCTTTCCCCAATGCAGTTGCCTATACCTGGACAGGTTTCTACACTTCAATGTCCTTCTTCTTGTGAGGGACCAAAAACTAGAAACATGGCTCAAGGTGTGGCCTCCCCAGTTCCCAGCACAGTGACAGTCACTGCCCTGCTCCTGCTGGCCACACTATGGCTGACACAGAAGGCCAGGAGCCCACCGGCCTCCTTGCCCACTTGGGCACACACTGACTCATGTTCAGTCACTGTCACCCAGCATCCCCAGGCCATTTCCTGCTGGGCAGCTTTCCTG
>VWYE01027677.1:68066-147279 GCA_013398995.1 Alaudala cheleensis | reverse complement strand
GAACAAAAAGCTGTGAGATGTAACTTCACTCAGTCTGAGTGTTCACTGATCCTCACATTTATACTTTTCATACTCTTTCATATTTCTGTCAATACATCTCCTCAATAAAACAGTGCAGCACTACGAAAGTTAAATGGGGATTTAAATTTCATTTTTAAACCTGAAGGGTTTATTGTGTGCACAAACCTCAGGTAGCTACCTGAAATGGAAATGATAATATCATTAGTGAGTCAGAGAAAGAATGAAAATGTTTTCAAACACACACACAATTGGTGGCATCTCCCTATGGCACTGACACACACAACAAGATTTAAAGGATGGCCTTAACTCGGTCACTTATGAACTAAATTGAATTTACACTGCTCCTGAGGATGTCAAACTGTGAGCTGGAAAATTGGTAGCATGTGTAATTTCAGCACTCTACAGTAAATGACCAAACCTGGAACACCCTGGGAGGAAAAGCCCTTCCAGGCACATATTTGGGTCACAAGGAACTTCAGAATTAAAATGATTCAGTCATTTTCATATCAGAAGCAATGTGTGTGTACCTCCATGTCAGTGAAGTGCTTCCATTCAGATTTTCAAAGGGATATTTAGATTATTTTAACATTAGCCAGGTAACACTTTATGACCCAGGGTTTGACTGGTTCCTCCTGCTGAGCCCTGCCTGGGGACTGAGGCTGCTGAGATGCTCAACTCCCCAAATTACTGGTGAAAACTTTGAAACTACACAAAGTCTGAAATTCTGAAACAATACCAAGGTTCTTCCAGCAGGCTCACATCTAAAATTGATTTTCATTTTCGATTGTGAGGATATTCCTGTTGCCTGTGTTTTTATTTTTGTTTCCAGCCTCAGCACAGTGCTGTCTATCACAAAACTGATTTTTTACAAGGCCAGCCCTTCACAGCAGCCACTTGTTCTCTAACTGAAGATAAAAGTCTTGCTCAAGTTATGTTTGCTAAAGCACAGGACAACTGTCTGTGTTGTGCTTTAATGTGGAACAAAGAGGACTTTGGGAAAGACTCATTCACAAAGAAATTGTCAAGAGACAGGAGGACTCTCTTATGTTCCCCTACTTTAAAATCTAACCATAAGTTTGGGCTTGAGCAACTTGACAAATTTGCAGCTCAACGAGCAAAGAACCTCTTTTATAGTTTGCTGTCAGTGCTAACGTTTCAGAAAAATGGAATGTAAAAGCTACTGAATGAAGATAAATTACAGGCTTTTTACTTCTTACTTTGAATTCTGATTCAGGAACTGAATTCAGTATTTTTTGCATGGAATGCATTTAAAAGTCTCTTCATGTGAAGGAGGATTTAGGAAATACAAACTGACCAGCCTGCACTTAAGTGTTGCTTTAAACTTGGTACTTAATCACAAACAGAAATGCACAAATTCTTTCATGACACTTAACACCAAAGTGAGGATGAATTCATTTAACTTATTTCATCCCCTTGAAATGAGCACAGGGTTTCCCAAGTGACAGGTGAGGAGTTAAGAGCCAGAAAACATCAACAGTACACTTTGAATTCTCTTCCATTCCATGCTCAGTCTATTCCCATGTCTGCCATGTCTCTAAACTCATTTATGAAGTACAAACAGTTATGTTAAACTGAACTAGATACATACCAAGAGTGCTTTTCTTTCTCTGTTTAATGCAACCTGCAGAAAGCCCCAGTAAAAAAGCCCTTCCTATGCACTGGGGAGGGTGGAAATCCAACAGCATTTCAGTGCCCTGACTGTCTGGGGAGCACAGATTCTGCCTGTATCTTCAAAAAAAGAAAGGGATGCAAGCAAAGGTTCTCCTGGGCCAGCAGTAGCTGCATCAAAGAGAACAAATAGATCATAACCAAAGCCCAGATGTGCTCACACCCTCCCAGCTGTGATCCTGACACAGGAGGGACACAGGGACAGCTGCACTCTGTGTCCCTTCCCTTGGGAAGGCTGAGCTGGAGCAGAGACTGGACAGAGCTGAGAATAAAGCAGATATTTATTGAAAGGCTCTGGGATACACCTTGGGCAGGACAAGAGCCTGGCCAGGGCTACACCCAAGGTGGGCACAAAATGGTCACAAAATGGACACGAGATCTCACAGTTTTATAAGTTTTGGTCCATTTGCACATTGGGGTTTAATTGTCCAATTACAGCTCCAGGCTGGGAGGTCTCATCCTTCTTGTTCCTCCCTTCAGCCCACCCTGGTTTGTGCTTTTGGGCCTGAAAGTTGTCCTTGGTCTGCAGCAGGGACAGGATTTGTTTTGTCTCCCTGCTCTGTGAAAAGAACTCACTAAGACTTAATGTGAGGCTCAGAACTGCACCCCAAGGCAGCACAGAATCTGAAAAACATAAAAGCAAAAACTTAAGGCATCACTTCCAGCCTAGGGAGGGGAAGTGCTGCCCCCCCAAAGCCCTGTGCACTGCAGACACCAGATTTCCTCCCCAGTGTGCTGAATCACTGAGCCATGCAGGAGATGCTTCCTTTATCCCTTGAACCCAGAGCCCAAACCACAACTTGCTCCTCAGGGCACTGGTGCCTTCAGCACCAGCCAACATTTCCAAGGATATGTCTGCAACATCCAAGGCAGCACAGGCAGAAATCTGCAAGTCAGCTCCAAAAATTGGAAGCAGAGCAGTTTTATTTTGCCCAGGTTTTGCAATGTGATTTACACATCTCAGCTGGGGGGAGTGTCTGAGTTCTCCCTCAGCATTCCAGTGCAATGTGGAGCCCAGAATCTGTGCTGATTCTGTGCTGAATCTGTGCTGATTCTGTGCTGATTCTGTGCTGAATCTGTGCTGATTCTGTGCTGAATCTGTGCTGATTCTGTGCTGATTCTGTGCTGATTCTGTGCAAACTGAGCCCACATGAACTTGTCCTCACATGACTCCAATGCACTGAGTTCAGCAGCTTGCTTTCCAATGTCAAATACAGAGCATAGAGAGTTTAAAATAATAGTGATGATAATTTTTAAAATCTTAAAGGAATTGATGAGACCCAATCCAACCTCACTGTGGATTGTATTACCTGGGGGAAATGTAGTAGGACTGTGACACATGAAAATTTGTTTCTAACAGATTTTATATTCATGAGGAGAGAACTTATATTTCCCCTAATTTATCTTTTTCTGGTTTTTCCCATAGCCTTTTCCCAAGGCAAGCTTCTTCAGAATCAGTCCCTGTAGCACCCAGACATCCAGAACCACATTCCACATCTAAAGCAAGCAAAAACTTGAGAGAAATTCAAATACCTGGAACATGCTTTTCCTTGCAGTACAGCAGTGAAAGCAAAAACCACTTTATGAAACAGAAATTAAATGTTAAACCTCTGTAAGACTGCATTTTAATCAAGCACAAAAAGCAATAAAGTAGATGGAAGTGGTCATACCATTCTGCCCCTGCCTCAAATGTCTCTATGTAAAAGCATATTTAAAGAGTTCTACAAAAAAAATAAAAATCTGCACATAATTCTCAGTATTACAGAGTCACCTTGCTACCATTTTGGTTTTTCTTCCCTATTTTACTGCTGCTTTATTTATTGTGCTTTATCAAAGTAATACAAATGTGTCTTGTGTTGTGCCTTACTCCTTAAGACTCCGAGCTCTCCAGCTCAGTGCCAGCAGCAATCCAGCTGTGGCAGAGAGCAGCACAGGCTGTAAAACCTGGGCTGGAGCAGTAAATACCTCTCTGATAGCCACCAAGAATGACACAAATTCTGTTGCTGCTCCACTTAAAGCATCACCAGGAATTGGGAGAGTTCAGCTGCAGCGCCCATGCAGTTTGTGCTGGCCCAGCCTCTCCTCCCCCAGCTTTAAAGCTGTTTGCTGCTTTGTTTGCACAGCAGTTTTACAGCACCACTTGTCCCTGTTATTGCCATCAGCACATTGATGGGGACACAGCAGCAGTGCTCTGAAAAACGCCTGCTCTCCCTCTGCTGCAATTTCCAGCTTCCCATTTCCCGTTACCCCACTCAGAGCCAGGCCAGGTAAATTAATCTGAGTATCCCCTTATAAAAAAAACAAATAAAAATTAAAAAAAAATCCTAAACGAAAACGGGAGCAACACTATAATTCATTCACACAGTCAAGGCACGTTGCTTACCTATGGAAATGGTCCAAACTGCAGCAATTTTCATGATGGCCTTGGTGCGGGAATTGAAGCGGCTGTGCTCGATGGGGTTGCGGATTGCTACGTAGCGATCGAGGGAGATGGCACAGAGGTGCATGATAGATGCAGTTGAAAAGAGCACATCTAGGGAAATCCAGATGGGGCACAACTGTTTAGGCAAAGGCCAAGCATAATCTGAAACATAGAGAGAGAAGAAATGAAAGGAAAACAAAAAAAAAATAAAAAAAAAAAGAAAAAAAGGAAAGGAAGTGATTTGGGAGGCCAGGCCGTTGTTTCTGAGGAACCATCAGGGTGTTTTAGGTCTGTGACACCAGGAAGGGACAGGTGCATGAGGAGTGGACAAGAAATCTCTCATGGACTTCTCTGTGGGCAGCTCCTGGCTCTGGACACTCCACAAACCCAGTTCCCACACATCTGGTGTTTGTAACCAGTAGCTAAAGGGCAGTGCCTGCAGGTGACCATGTCAGCACTGTTCCCCACTCAGCCTTTCTTCCATATCTTTACAAAATATCAAATATTACATTCCTTTACAACTTGTTCATCACATTGTTTTAAAGGATTGCAAAGCAGTTTGTGGCATCAACTTCACTCAGATCCTTTCTGGAACTCCCTTGATGTGTCTGTCTCAGTTTCTGTCTGAGGAGGAGGAAGGCAGCAGACAGTTTTTGTGCACAGTCTCACACACATGACACCACTTCACCTTCTCTCCCCAGGCAGTGTGCCTTGATATCAAAGGAATGCTTGCCCCCTCACAGAGCTGCTGGGATTGAGTGGCTGGAATTCAAAAGGTGTTTTGAAGGCAGACAGAATGGGCTGTCATTCTTTACAGGAACTGTCTTAGCAAACAGAACAGACCTGATAGCCACAGCTGCCTGCAGCTCATCTGGGTGCCTGCACTTATTAAACAGTTTACTCAGTGCTCAAGTACAGCTTGAGAATAAAAGTGGCCCAGAAAGATCCTCAAGGGCCGCTGATATTTAAATCAAAGCTCAGAGAAAATTGGTTTGTGAATGATACCCCCCACATCAGTGTCCAGAGTGGATTGTGTGAGATCAATGACACATCCTGCCAAGCTCTGGGCTTCTTATCAAAACAAATCAAGAGTATCTATAGCAGCTGAAAACATGAGACTTTATAATAGTTAAATAATGAAACATTCTTGTGTCTTCATTCAGAATGTGGATATCTAAAGCAATCTTGAAGTTTGCCCCAAGGATCAGAATCATCACTCTGCAGAATCAATGTTATATTAAGAATGGTGCAGCTCCATCTTACTGATCTCAAATGGAAAGGATGAAACATTAGTCTCAGAAATCATAGTTTGAAACAAATTACCAGCCAAGAGACACCCAGGACACTGTCATGCAGAAACCTGACATTAACAGAAGCAGAGTAAATTATTATGAAATATCCCAGAGAAGCCCAGGAACTTTTCACAAAGAGCAGAGCAGAAGGAGATGGACACGTTAGTTCACTTTACCAGTGTGAAACAAGCAGATGAAGTGCTAAGTAGCCACCAAACCCACAAAGAGATAACTCAGCCCTAGGGAGATAAGCCACTCATTTCAGGGAGTTGGCACCACATCTATTAAATGGACTGTGAGTGGACTGAAATCCACAGTAGCAGCAGCATTTAAGAGGTCCCTGTCAAGGGGAAGTCAGTAAAGCACTTTGTGCCTGCTGCATCTTTACTTTAAAAGGCACCTCTGCTGTACAAATGAACAGAGCTCGATTAAAAATGACTCAGCCCCTTTACAACACTCCTATCAAACTCTCTGCCTCCTGCTCACCTTCACACTTTGCAACAGCTGAGGGCATCATTGCCGAGCTCAGAGCTGCAGCTCAGCACACCTCGGGTTTGCTGGGTGTTTAACCCTGCCTCGGGGAGTGCCTCGGGTTTGCTGGGTGTTTAACCCTGTCCCGGTGAGTGCCTCGGGTTTGCTGGGTGTTTAACCCTGCCTCGGTGAGTATCTCGGGTTTGCTGGGTGTTTAACCCTGTCCCGGGGAGTGCCTCGGGTTTGCTGGGTGTTTAACCCTGTCCCGGTGAGTGCCTCGGGTTTGCTGGGTGTTTAACCCAGCCTCGGGGAGTGCTCTGGGGAAGAACGAGTCAGAAATCCCACAAGTGGTGGCTGTGCTCCCTCTACAGCCCCAGCTTTTCACTGCCAACCCACACTACAACACACTCAGCACACTTTATCCCTCACTGCTCGTTCTCCGAGCTGCCAGAGCCAGCTTTGTGCTGCAGGCTGAGCTCAGCTGAGCTGAGCTCAAAGGTCCTGAGCGTGCCCTGGGAGCTTGTGCAGGGTGACCGTGGCTGTGCAGCAGCTCTGCAGAGGGGGACAGCGACACTGATGGCTGCTCCCCATGCCAGGCAGATGGCCAGGGAACCTCCAGAGTCTCCAGAAAAAGCCAGCCAGCCTCCAGACTTCCCGTTTGGGAGCCTCCCCAGCCTGATCCCTGGTGCTGCAGTGGGCACAGCCTGACATCTGCCACACCTGGAAGAGGTTTCTGCAGCAGCCACCTTTTTCAGCATCCCTGAATGATGAACAGCCTCCCTTACTGCTTCCCTCAANAGAAGAGAGAACTCTGACACTCTTACTGCTTCCCTCATGCCATCCACACACTGCCAGGGACTGAATCCCCCCAGAACAACCTCTGCTATTGAGGTGAACCAGCAGAGCATCCCCACCAAAAACCTGGGTGAGGAGAGGAGGCATCACCTGCCCTGGCACTGCAGGTACCACCAGATCCAAGCCATGCTGCCCAAAATCACTGCCCAGGCAAACTGCCAGGATGGTTTTGAAGATAAAGATGAGATGGGAGCTCTCCTAATCCCAAATCCTGTCATTCCTTCCTGTCCCAGGGCACCACTGAACAGCCAGTTGTGCAAGTAGACATTTTACTTGCCCAGGAAGTCTCCTAAAATGATCTGCAAGAGCAAAAATGTCACTCTGGAAATCTGTAGAATGGCACCTTGTGGCTGTAGCTCGATGGGAAGGGCATAATATATATTCTGTCTGAAAATGTAATTATTTTAAAGTAAGCAGGGTGCGTGCCTTTGAAAAACACCTACACAGCCTGCAAAGCCAGTAATTTGTAAAAAAAGGAAAACAGCTTTATTCTAATTCTGTTTTGAATAAATGTACAAAACATAGGAAATGTGCCCTGTGACTGTGCTGAGAGGCAAACAAGGATTAAAAAAAAATTCTGTTAATGATGTTATACCTTTAAAACAACTTTATCCTCAGAAACACCCTAATTACAGAGGGTAACATTCCTCTAATTTGTTCTTTTTTTCTTTTATTTCATTTACAGAGAGTAGTAATTACTCTATATTTAGAAGAGCAGATGAGTGAGTGAAGTGAATTCTTGGACCCCAGCACCTCTGAGATGTAGTAATTGCATTTCCAATGGAAAAAAATTCATCTCAGTCCAAATTTGGCTCCGAGAACTAAACAGTGCTAACCACCTGCATAAGCAAAAAACCCCAAAATCTTTGTAAAAAAACTGTGACTTTTTTTTTTACCTTGAATTAAACTGAACCCTTAAAATCATATATTTAATGCCCTGCAAGTAGACCAGATAGGAGAGTGCTGAAGGGAATTAGATGAGTGATGCAGATTTGAACAAAAGTTGGTATTTCTTTACCCAGAATGTATCAAACCACAGATTGTTTGTTTGTTTGTTTGTTTGGTGGTTATGTTTTTATTTTGGTTTTTTGGTGGTTTTTTGTTTGTTTGTTTGGTTTTTTGGGGTTGTTTTGTTTTGGTTTGGTTTGGTTTTGTTTTTGTTTTTTGCCTCCAGATATTTTGTGGGTGGCAGAAGTTTACACTGGCCAAATTCACAGAGAAAAGCATATAGAAGACCATTGCAGTGATTTACTTTGAGATCAGTGTTAGCTTCTGGCTCTGGTCAGAATAAAACCAGCATGTAAATTGAATGAAAAAAGGTAGGAGTGTGAATAAATCCCAGTACAAAGCACAATTTCCCAGCAGGTAAAATGGCAACACCTTGTGAGCCTGAAACACCTTTTGGTCACCCTGGAGCTGCCACAGAAGTGTTTCAGACCTTACACTGACCCACTGCTCTGACCCTTGGACAGCCAGGGGCAAGGATCCAGGAGATAATTCCCTGGGAATCCCAAAATCCCAAAATTCCAGTGCCCTCTGCAGTGGCAGGGCTCCCTTGGGTGTCCTTGCTGTGACCCAGAGCAGCAGCAGACCATGCAAACAACAACCCAGAACAAACCCCAAACCTGGCCCTTTCTGGTCCTGCAGCTTTTGAACATCTTTTCACACATTTATAGGGAAACCCACTGTTGTGGTGTGTGGAATAAAGCCTTCACTCCCTTCCCTGCTTTTCACCCTCACTGCACCACAGATGCAACCAAAGGATTTTGTACAAACCAGACTTTCCAGTGCTCACTTTAAAGTTTGGTAGCTGCCACAGGCTTTACAGAAATAGAAAGCAATTACATACAGTTTTAACATTATTGCTTTGCATTATTCCCAAGGGAACGAAAGAATTGAAATGATTCCCTCCTCTCTCTCTCTCTTATCTAGGAAGCAAAGCACTTCCAAGCCTGAAATACCACATCAGGAAGTGGAAAGCCACGTTATCTCCTTTCTGCTGGTTTGTTTTCCTCAGATTTCCATGGACAAATGACTCAGAGACAACCACAGCACTCTGAGAGCCACACAGCCAAGGGTGCTGGAAATCTCCACCATGCCCAAGGAGCACAGGATGTCCTGCTTGATCCCCCAAATCATCAGGGTTTAGCAGCATGTCAGAGGGGCTCAGGGACATGCAGCCTCCTGCCTCAAGGAACAGCTCATCTCAAGGGCAGCACTGCCAACCCTTTGGATTTCATCATCATTAGAGTGGAATTTAATGTTCTTCCAATATACTGAACTCCTGGGCACCAAGTTACATGAGAAATTATGCTTACCCTAAAGTTTCTGGATTTTTCTAGAGGGAAAAAAAGGCTGTCCTAAGGCTGTCTGGATTCCTCAAATAGCACAGCCAAGGGACATAATCTACACACAAAGAACGGTGGTGGCTTTTAGGAGGAGGACTCTGTTCTCCAGTGCTGCAAGTTCACAGGGACACCCTGAGTGTCCCAGCAGGGGCAGAGCAGAGGATGGGCTCTCAGGTGTGTGATGGCCAAAGGGAAGGGAGGAGATCACCTGGCAGGGAGAGCAGGTGACCCAGTGCCCAGGCAGAGAGCACTGCTGGCACCCCACACCTGAACACCAGCGAGCAGAAGACGCTGCTTTGCCTTAGTGCAGCACCACACAAAGGGTTTATTTGGATCTGTGCCACTGATCCCATCCAGCTGGGCTGTGACTCTGCTCCTGAGCTCCGTTTTCCCTCAGAGCTGTTTGATTTCCAGCTCCTGGAGCTGTCAGCATGGCACAAGTGGCCCCCAGGCAGGGAGCAGCAGGAAATGGAGCAGAGAGGTCTCCTTTGGAAACCTCCCTCCACTGAGGGGAACTCCAGAATGTGCCTCCAGAGATATTTTGGTCCTTGTCTCACAAGTTACAGTGATTAATTGATGTGACTGCATTTTATTGCAAATTAAACAGTTGCACTCACTGTGCTGTTAAAAGGATTTTAACTGTTAGATTCCCTTTCTACCCAGTGTTGCAATGACTTCCAGTCTTGACAGGATGTGTAAGAAGGAAGCAAAATTAAAGCTGGAGCAGATATAATTATCTGAGCTAGGGAAAGGTTGCTTGAACACCATTTAAGTAATATTTTAAGTGCAAGGAGCCAGATTTCTATATACTATACCTAAAACAACCCTGTTAATAAAAAGAAATGTTTGCTGAGAAGCAAACCTGGTGAATGTTGTTTCCATCCCAATGTCAGCATCTCCTCTCTTATGGAAATATAAAACCATTCTGGTGTGATTTGTCATTCCATAAATCCATGTGTTATATTGATTTTTTTTCATTTATTGGCAGAGACTAAAATGATGTTTGAAGCCAGGGGACAAATTTCCAGGCTCAGAGCTGCTCTCTGCTCACAGCATCTGTAGTTGCATCTGGAGCTTTTGCATTGAGTGATATGGACAGTTAACGGGGCAATGGCACAATTAATTGAATTGTTTCAGCAAGTTCACATCAAGGGTTCCTTCCAGCATTTTAACTCCAAGATCTCTTCACACTCTTCTGAGCTACGTGTTCTTCCCAATCATTTATCTCAATGAAACTGCTGTCTAATAAAATATTCACAGCAGTAAACATTTCCTATTGGCTCATGTTCTGTGTGTCAGCACAGCACCAGGACAGCATCCTCTCCCTCCATCTCCTTCCTGCAGGTCATGGATCAGCCTTCACTGTTATTTAAACAACTCAAAAAGCAACAGCTGAATGAACAATACATAAAAGGAAGCCCTCAGACCTCACATGAACACCTTCTGATCATGAGAATATAAATATTTTCAAAGAATCTGTCTCGTAACAAAGTGCACAAATGTGTGTCAGTAACAGGTGGTTTTTCCCCCCAGTTTTGATGAAATTGAGAAAGATCCATTAGCACAAGAAATAGCTGCCAAAGCCTACAGACCATTTGAGGAAACTAAAATTCAGGACTGAAAATGATGTGGCATTATTCAATTACAGCTGAGGGGTTACCTTGGCTGCAACAAAGAACCATCTGCTTGAGCTCAGAGTTCTTAATACCAAATCAAGTTTAGACTCTGCCTCCACCCTAGGACTGGCTCTAGGGCCAGGGAGAGGACACAAAACCATAAAGAGGATTTTTTTTAGGTATTTGGTTTTATTTCAGTGGCAATGCAGATGTCTGTGCTATGCTGACAGCTGCCTGGGAGCCTCCATGGGATTAATCCTCCTTCTCAGCTCAGGTTCCCTCCTGACAATGCAGCTGGACAAATTGGCCTCCAAATTGTCATAAAATACCTGATATCAGTCAGAGATAAAATATTCTTTGGATATAAAGGTTCCTCCTTCAGATAACACAGATCTGTCATCTTTAACTAGCCAACATTTTTACCAAACCTTCCAGGAGGGTGACAAATTTATCAGAATTTGCATCCTCATTGTAAACCATGTTCTGCAAAGCAGCAGTGCTGGCTTTGAGCAGATGTTTGGCCTGCTACACCTGGCATGTCCACTCAGTATTTTCCCTCTATATCCTGGGATACAGAGCATGGTGTGGGATGTGTTTGGGAAGTGTCAGTGGTTTTTGGCTCCCCCTTGGTGCAAGATGTGATCCTTGTTTTGGGCCCTGTTCAGGGCAGCCCTGCACCTGCACCAGTGCTGTGCCAAAGCAGAGTGTAAGCCACACTCCAGAGCTTTGGGAATTTAGGATATTGAGGGAATCAGCTTTCCCATGAGGGACAGTGGGTTGATGCTCTGGCTGCACCCCGTGCCAGGGTGAGGCACAGTTTGTTGTCTGATGAGGTCAAAAGTCAGCACAAGAGTTGGTGAGACTGATGCTGGCAAGAAACCACTTCAGAGGAAAAGAAGCCATGTTTTGGTCATGCTTAGAGATAATAATTTTCATTCTTGGTATTTCTCAGGATCTGCAGAATACATTCCATGTCCAGCTTCCTCCAAGCATCTCTGATTCCATGTGCTTATCCAGGTAGGAATGCCAGTGTGAGAGTGCTCCACAGCAGCCACTGCCAAAACCAATTATTTGGGGGTTCTAAGAAGCCTGAAAATCCTGGTCCTCACCCTGAGTTCCATCTACTGAAAACTGCAGTTCAGGACAAGTGATCCCATTTCCCAGAACAGTGTTTTGGCATTGTGGACCCTGCTCCTGGTGGGTGACACCAGAGGAAGTGAAACTTTACCATGTGGCCACCCTCTGGGTACAGCTGTGCTCCTCTGAGCCTTGCAGGAATTGCAGGCCTATTGTAAGTTCCATTAACATGAAGTAGAAGTTTAATTTAACGTGGATAAATGAAGCGTGGGTGTACTGATTTATTAGAAAGAATACTATTACCCAGAAAATTATAGTGGTCTCATGAGGTGGTAAAGGAAACTAAAGAAATTGTATTTAGTTAAGTTATGCCATTGGGGGTTTTGATAGGCTTGTTTTTGCTTTGTAATCAAGTGCAACATTATTTTATTATCACGGTTATACTATTATTACAGTGTAATCTTGCACTTGATTACAAATCAAACCCAGTGATAACTACAATAATAAAGTAATGTGTTAACATAATAACCCAGCAAAACATCATAAAATGGGTGCTGTTGATGAGGCACAGCATCCCCAGCCAGCCAAGGGAGGGGACTGTCCCACTCTGCTCTCACTGGGGTGGCCTCACCTCGAGGGCTGGGGGTGGATTTGGGTGCCACAAGAAGAGGTGGCTGAGGACAGACCTTGCTGGGCAGGTTCCTCATGAGGGCAGGAGGAAGGGCAGGCACTGATCTCATCTCTGGTGGCCAGGGACAGGACCCAAGGAAATGGCCTGAAGCAGAGCCAGGGCAGGGTGAGGTTGGGTATCAGGGAGAAACTCTTCCCCCAGAGGGTGTTTGGGCACTGGAAGGGGCTGCCCAGGGAAGCAAACACAGCCCCAAGCCTCGAGGAGTGTTTGGACACCAGGGATGTGGGGGGATTTTTGGGGTTTCCCATGCAAGGTCAGGATTTGGACTCAATCATCCTTGAGGGTCCTTTCCAACCCATAGAATATTCCACCATTCCAAAATTCCAATTGTAGTCTAAAATGTCACAAACACAAATGAATAATAAGAGTGCTGTAGTACAATTAACTACTCCCAAGGTACAAGGGGCACCAATTCCAATATGGATTAGGAAATCTTGGAAAAATCATTATGGAAAGTAGATAAAGCAAGGAGTAAAAGGTACATGTGAAGGACTTCATCTTGAAAGCTGTTTTTCCTGTATTCATGCTTGTCAACATCAGCTTGCTGTGTTCTATCAATCAATTAACCTTGCTCTGCTGCTCTGCATCTTGGATGGACACAGCCAGCTACATCTGAACAGGAAACTCACTGCTCTTGGCTTCTCCTGGGTTAAAATGCAATCTCCCTTTCTGTTAATTTCAAATTGATCAGGAGAAATCAGCAAAAGTCCAACCAGCAAATTCAGAATTTCACCCTACAAATCCAGAATTTAAACAGTGGAGCAAGAAGCAGTTCCCATTCAGAAGAAATGCACAGAGAGGAGGGCAGGGCTCTGCTGCCTCCCAGGAGCAGCCATCAATATTCATGGGTGTCACACACACGTTTCCAGCCTCCTGCATCCCAGTGGGTGCCAGAGAGGAATGGTGAAAGCCTGTCACACCATTTCCATATCTCAGCAACACCTTTCCAAACTGCTGCTGCCTCTGATTGAGGATGGAAATAGGCATTTATGAAAACAAGCAAAAACACCCCAATCTTACCAAAAATAAACACGCTGCAAGAGAAATTCTACATCAGAAGATGGATTGGGCAGAATAACAACCTGCCTGTCCTGATAGCTCCAGCACTGCTGGAGGACTGAGGCTCCCCCCAAATGTGTCAACAGGAATGGAGATCAAACCTCCCCAAATAAACAACCATGAATCAACAGAGCCTTATCAACCATCCTGCCCATCAAACCTCGCACCTGAGAGCTGATAGAGGAGCACTCCGTGTTTGTGTGCTGTTCATTGAACTTTCTAGTCCTGAACCTTTTTCCTCTGGGAAGCCAGGCAGCATCTTGGGTGAGAGATTCCCTCCCTGAACTCACTGTGCTTATCAGGCTGCCTGCAGTAAGGGGAAACTTCTCCAGCAAGAAAACTTGTTACAACCAGAAAATAGACTGGAAAAATGGAATATATATTTGAAACCAATGCATGAAACCCAAATTTTGATGCAGCACGTGTTTTTAATCCATGACAGGCTGAGGCACAAACCCCCCTCCTGCCATTTGCATCTTTAATGACAATTTTGGCAGAAGAGCCAGGAAGGATCCATTTGGTGTCTCTTGTAAATTGTCCATTGAGGAAAGGATTGCGTTTTGCCAAGGAGGCAAATGCAAATGAAAAGTGTGCAAAACTGTGCAAGGCAGAGCAGTTGGCACGTGGCCCCTCTCCCATCTATGTGATTTTCATTTAATTCCCATGCAGGCAGATGAATCACATGGAGCCTGTTTCCCAGCATGTGCTGATAAAACACAAAGCAGGAACTTATTGCTGCTCTCACTGTTAGGTCTCAGGGAAGTGAACAGACTTATGAGGGTGTTTTAATGAATAATAGACAGCTCTAGGACCAGAATTTCAAGGAATATGTCATGTGAATTGGATGGAGACAGTAAAAATCATAATTTGCTGAGTAGAATTTAATGATAACAATCCAACTGAAGGATGGGAAAGGAAGCAGAATGAAAAAGTTGAGTTAATTCTGAGTTAATTGACCCAATCCTGGAAACATGCATAATTTAAACTAATGTATCACACTGGAATATTTCTCTTACAACACATTCAAGGGATTTTTAGAGATTTCACCTCACTTCTCTGCAGTTCTTTGCATGTTGTGTGAAGCAGCTGTCTGTGGATGTATTGGCCCTGCCTCATGGCAGTGATTTTCCCCATATTTCTGAGCACAAAGGCTGAGCTGGCCCACCACATCCATCTCTCCTAAAAATGCAGCAGCCTATTGATCAGCTCTTGGCATTTCACCAGCATTCAAGTGGAGCCCTTAAGGCAAGAAATTATGATATTATTGTATTGATCACATAAAGTTACCATGCACTAAGAAGAAATCTTGCTTCTCTTCACACAGTGCTTCCCATAATACAATGCAGTAAAAGCACCAAATAAATATGTCAGGATGCACACAGACACATCCAACAGCAAAATGCAGATGAGGCATCCCTCTGCATCCAACATAACAAATTTCCTGAGTGGTGAAACAGCCTCAAGTTGTGCCAGGGGAGGTTTAGATGGGATATAACAAAATAATTTCTTCACTGAAAGGGTGGTCAAGCATTGCCAAAGGCTGCCCAGGGAAGGGATGGAGTCCCTGTCCCTGTCAGAGCTCAGGAGATGTGAGGATGACTCAGAGACGTGGTTTAGGGGTGGCCCTGGTACTGTCACTTTATGCTTTGATTTAATGATCTCTGAGGTCTTTCCCAACCTGATCCTGTGAGCACAGAACAAGGACTGAGCAAGGATGAAAGAGCTTTTCCATGTTAAGTGCAGACAGAGCAGAAATACTTGGAGTTCTGGGCTTTCCCTGCAGCTCCCTGCAGCCAGGAGAATGCAGCCCTGTGTTAATGCCCACAGCAGACAGGACCATCCCTGGGAATGGTGGCTGCTCCCTGACAAGTGTGGAGAAACACATCCCACTGCCTGTTTCCTCAGCCCAGTTTCACTCTGCTGAGGGGAGCTCTCAGCACAATATGCCCCAGATATTTGGTGCATGGAAGTGCTGCCAGATTTAGCTGCAGTCACCTTCTAGGAAAAAAAAGAAGGTGTTTGTGGGTAAGAAAAAACAGAAGTGAAAGCATTAATTGGTGTGGGGTGCTCAGGATGGACAGAGAGGTTGAAGCCATTGAGATGCACCCCTCTGTCACAGCTCAGCCCTGATCACGGCTGTGCCTTAAAATCTGGGTCACAAATATGATGTTTCTAAGTGCAGAGTATTTTATTTCTCCCTTGGCCAGTGTTAGGGGAGAGGTTCAGAGGGGTTGCTGCTCTCTCAGTCAGCTGAGGCAGCTCCCCTGCTCCCTGGGCTCTGTGAACATTTGAACTGGGTTTGTCTCCAGGTGAAGAACAGACAGGTAAATCTGGATGTTCAACAACACAGACTAGAATTAACTCAGTCTTGGTAAAATGTTTGCAATTCTAGTTAAATCCTTTCTCTTGACTTTAACATTTTGAGAATGGGGATGAAGCACAGCCGAGGAGGACTCTGGGTGTGCCTCACATGGCTCCAGTGCCTGGAGCTGGAGCTGCTCCTCCTCTCAGATGAGGTTAAATCTGTCTGTGGGAAACACATAACCTTGTCTTCATTTTATTTGGTATCTCCCTGATCTGCCTGGTGCCTTTATAAAGCACCAAATTTACTGCTGGAACAGTTTATTATCACAAGGTCTTTCTTTTTATCCATCACAATTCCAGTTTTCTCATTATCTTTTATCAATTTCTGGTTTGCAGCAAAGCATGTGAGTTTATATTTCTTTTCAACTAAACTCATAAAAGTTAATTACAATGAGGCAATGCACTTACAAAACTGCTGCTGGATCTAACAGGCTATTGTCATAAAAAGTAAATAAAGATTCATGCATTTTAAAGCACATTTAGCTCCACTGATCTAGGAGCAAATTGGGCATGAGAAGATTGCACTGATGGCATTAAAACTGCTGCTGTATTTAAATTGACATCAGTAAAACAGAGATCTGTAAAACAGAAATGTAACTCTGTGCACTCCAGACTTTGGAGGCTTTACACTCAGTTTTAAAACCTGTTGCATCTTCCAAAAAAAATTTGAGTGAAAGGATGAAATAAAAAACTGTAATTGGATCTAAAACTTTATTTGCATTAAAAACACTTAAATGGGTGCCATCCAAAATTATTCTAATGAGTCATTCTTGCACATAAAAGATTTATTTTGGTTGGGCAATTCTCAATTTCACCAAGCAGGCAAGACAGACCCATCCAATTTCATGTCTCAAATATGAAAAATAGCTTCCTGATTGGAGGCAACATCTGAGCATCTATGGGTAAACTAGAAAAAATATAAGGCCATATGTTCAATTAGTATAATAGGATTTATGCAGGATTTACACCACTGAAATAATCCAGAGTATTTTAACATTTCCCTTCACCTCTCAGCCACAGAAGGGCAAAAGTGGACTCTGCAGTTTCATCTTTTGTAGAGGCAGCACCCAAGGAAACACCCTGAGATGGTTTGTGTGCCTTGTGCTCACCTGGAGCTGCTTCCATGGGCTGTTTTGGGGTGACACCACACCTCCAGCTGAGCTGGGAGTGCTGCCAAAATCTTGCCCCCCACCTACCAAGGGCACACTGGGGCTTTGTCACCCCACCTGCCCTAAAACTGAGCTCCTGGCTTTGCTGCAGACCCCAGCCTCAGCCAGTGATGAGTGACTCCTTGGGCCCTGGGGGAGCTGTAAGAGAGGGAATTCTGGTGCCAGATCTCACAGGATAAATGTGAAAAGGGAAAGCAGCCACTTCATCAGCTTCTGAAGGAAAGTTTCAAAGCACATTTGCCTCTCAGAAAGTCTGAAGGTGAATGGAGGCTCTGGTTTTTTTCACACTGCAGTGTTAGGGTTTGCTATTTAAAAACTGCTTCTTGCAAGGAAGTGAAGGGGTTTGATTTCATGATAAGTTGCTCAGAGATTTGTCCTGGCTCTCTGTTGCCACACAATGAAACCCACATATTTTGTCTTCAACATCCCCAAAGAAGGCAGCAGGAAGGAAAGAGCCTCTGGAAAATGGAAGATATGACTGCAGCAGCTCAGTGTCTTAATGAAGATGTTGTAGCAAACAACAGGACACAAGAAGTCAGAAAGTTCTTTTCAATCCTGTGGGATCAGGAAACTCCCCTTGTGACCTTTGTGATTTCACTTTCTTATTTGGATTATGTAGCTCAGCACAATATTTTTCTAAGGTGAGTTTGCTTCCTTTATCTTTTATATAATTATGGTTTTTAATTAAAAACGAATGAAATGAACAAAAAACCCTCAATAATCTCATCCAGCCCAGAAGAGAGGAGTTCCCTCCTTCCCAGCAGGAAAAGCAGAGCACCAGTGCCTCAGGGAGACCAAGGCAAAGGCAACCACAAGGAGCTTTTCATGCCAAACCACTTTAGGCAAATGGATGCCCACAGAAACACACTCTGGAATCAGGCCCTGCACAGACCAGGAGCACTGAGGTGAATTTTCCACACTGGGCCACCTCAGCTGGACAAAAGCCATCTCATTTCTGTCACCTGTGTCCAACAGGAGCCTGGCTCGTGCCCTGGGTGGTGGTGCTGAAACACAACGAGCAGCAATGGCATGAGAGGAGCTGCATTGCAGTGGCAGAAAACACCTCCTCACACTCAGAGCAGCAAAACATCTGAGAGCCTTTCCAGCCCTGGATGCTGCTGCAGCCATGCCAAGAGCTGCAGTCATGACCGGGCAGGAACGGAGTGAAGGGGTTGGAGGAGACAGAAAATTGCTCTGGCAGCAGTCCTGGCCTCTCTGCATGTCCTGTCACTGTTCCCACTGACTTCAGCACAGTCAGAACCTCCTCTCATGGATTTGGTGGGGAGCCATTCCCCAGGTCCCCAATGGCTACAGTTATTTACCTACAGCCTGCTGCCACTGAGTTAAACACAGGGGCAATCCATCCAGAAAATAAAATCTAAGGTGTTCAGTAACATTATGGGTTGGACTCAATGATCTTAAAGGTCTCTTCCAACCTAGAAATTCTGTGATTCTGTGACTCCTGATTTTCATTTTTCCATATTTGGGGGGAACAAAGAGAAAGCACTGGATGTGCCATTTAAAATCTCTGAAAAAAGGGTCTTGTGCTTCCCTGCAGGTTGGAATGGCTGCTTTTGTTCAGGCCTTTCTGCAGGAACCTCTGTCTGCTAAAAAAATCTGTCCGATTCCTGGGGCAAACATGAGTCCCTGCAGTGTCCCTTGGCAAGCTGTGAAGGTCTGGGCTGCATTTCCCTGGAAAAGGGCAGGGTTAGCTCAGGCTGTGGCTGGCACTCCCCTGAGCTGCCCAGTGCCAGGGAGGGATGCTGAGGGCACAGAGCCCTCATCCCCTGCTACCCACCCTGCTCTGCAGGGCTCACCTGGGAGCTCTGGGATCCTCTGCACCTCTCTGCGGGGTGTCACTCACCTAAATCTGACTCAAAAGGTGTCAGTCTGGGAATTTTGCTGCAGCCATGCAGCCTTCTCCACAACCAGCCCTCACCATGGAAGGTACCAGAAGCAGAGTTTGCTGGAAGTGTTTGTGCTCTGCTCATCTGAGCAGCCTCATCCCTGGCAGATCACAGGCTAAAAAACCCCATTAACCCACAGCAGGCAAAGGAGCTGGTGCTCAACAGCAAGGGGATTGGAGGAGCAAAAAAAAAATTCCTGTTTACAAATGTGGAATGTTTATTGTTCTCTCATGTTTCCTCCTGATGCTGGCGGATGGACAAGAGCCTCCTGCCAACAGGAAAAAACACAGAGAGGACAGAAAAGATGATCTCTGCCCATTCCAAGAAGCCAGCCAAAGTCAGAGCTGGATGAAATACAGGTGGCACAGGGTGAAGAAATAACAAGAGGCAGGTGGTAAAAAAAAAAAATTAAATAGCAACTGTTCTGCCTTTTTATCTGACAGCAGAATTTGGTCTTCAGAGTCCTATAAACCAATGCTCCAAAATGTGGATAATAGCTGAGCTCAAATGAGTCACAAGGACCTGGCACAGAACTGCCAGGCCCTGCCCACAGCAGTGAGCAAGGTGCCATTGAAACTCTCTCTTGAGGCTGGCAGTGATTTATTCTGGTGAAAACCATCCTTGCACCACAAACCCTCTGCTGCATCCCACAGAGCTCAGCAGCAGAGGAGGCAAGAGCAGAGACCTAAGGCAAGGGGTCCTCCTGGAAATGGGAAAAAGGCTTCCCACAATCAAACAACCCTGAGCAAGGGGCAAGAAGTTGTAGGGAGCAGCTCCTGTGTGGGATGGGCACCCTGGGAGCTGCTGGCACCACTGGCACATGGACACTGAGCCCTGTCCTGGCAGGAAGGAGTTTGGTGAGCACAGAAAGCAGCTCCTGCTCCCCACAGGCTCCAGGGAGTGCCCAGCTCCTGGCACACACAGGCTGGAGCTCACAGCCCCATGGCCCTGGGCTGGCTCCTGCTGTTTGGACATGCTGGATGGAATCTGAGCTTCTGATGTTACAGGGCTGGAAATTCATTTTATTCAGCATTAGAATCAATGTGACACTTACCAGCTTTTTGCAAGAAGGGAGTTATATATCTTGTTATAGTTCAGGGAGAAGTTCTAGCTTATAGCTTAAAATATAGTCTGATACACCCCAGTGATTATTGTGCCACTGGCTGAGTTTTTAGTTTTTTGCAGCAGATCACCATGCCTCTAGAAGAATGTCTAACAGGTTTTTCTGTGAAATTAATTGAGATAAAAAAGGAAAGGAATAGAAAACATTCATGTTAATTTGCTGGCTTCATATGGATATTTATCTCAACAGAGAATATTGCACTAGAGCCACACAGAGCCTGTTGAGAAAGTCCTGGGGATGGGGCTGCTGCATGGATGAACAAGTGAAATTCCATCAGTTAGGAAAAAAATAAATATAAAGTCCAAATGTATCCATTCCATGTTGGTGCCATTCTGCAAATACCAACTTGTACCTCTCATCTTTCATAACAAACATATAAAAATCTTGTGGAGATTTTCAGACAAGACATCACTAAAAACACACATCAAAATAGTGGGAAAGAATAATAAAAGGCTACAATAAGTTAAATTGCTCTGACAATTTTTAAAAGCAATTCTGCCTTAATAAGACTGGTGAGAAGATGACTCTAAAGTACCATGGAGCACTGTGGTCTTTCCTTCAAAGTGCTTTGCACTCCTCAGATAATGACACTTTCCTCACTCATCTGGCTCCCAGTCTTTGTTCAACATGAAAAGTATCATAAAAAAGTTAAAATAAACTAGATAAAAACCCAGACATAAAGTATGGATAATCTCAGGCAAAATCAAAAATGAAGTTAAGAGGAAATTTATGTGTGCAGAGCAAATCCAGCTTTCAATTAAAAGCTCTGACTCAAATGTTTTTTGAAGAGGGTGATGCAAATAGAGGTTTAATAGATTTAATCACTGCTGAGAAAGGGTGTGGAGCATCACTCCCTGCTCTTGACAGGTTCACCCTCTCCAGTGCTGAGCTCTTGTGCTGATTTCAGCTCTGCAGCCTTTGACTCTCCCTTGAGCAGAAACCATCAGCTCCCCACCAGTGCAAGACAAAGCTGTGGAGGTCCCTAATGCTGCTTCCAGATGTGATCCAGCAGAGAATCATCACAGGCTGCCACATTTTCATGGCTCTGAAAAATCCTGGGAGTCAACATTCAGCTGCCTCAAGAGATTTTACAACCAGGGGCCCATATTCAGTGAGATCCAGAGAGTTTTAGTATTCTCATCCCTCCTCTCACTCCAAGCACAATTTAAACCTTGGGCAGCAGAAAAGAAGCTGTTCCATGGATTCAGGGCACATCACACAGAGCTTTCTTTGCCAGCAGCAGCACAGAGACACCACAACCTAATCCCATTTGTCACATCAGGTAAACAGGCAGTGGTTCATGGGGAGGAAATTCAGTTAGCAGGACACTCCATATCTCAGCTGAAGTTTCCTGTGTATCTAATAATCTGGAGAGAGGGTGAATAATGATGTAGCAGGCTTTCAGATTTCACAGAATTATTTGGGTTACAAGGAAGTTTAGGGGCTTGGAGAGAGGATGAATGCTGCTGGCTGAGCACACAGTGCAGCAGCCTGTGGCTCCTGCTGATGGCAAAAGATAAACTAACACTTCCTGTGGGATATAAATTTCACTGCACACACCCCAGGTACAAGATATCACTGGAGAGAATAAATAATCCCATCTCTATGAATTTCTGACACAGTGCAAGGAGTGTAGGAGTCTCCATTCACTCACACCCCAGCAGAAGAATAAAATGTAGTGGTTACTTAGCACAAACAGTAAAATTATGCATTTAAAACTAATAGGAATAAATAATAATCTCTGAAAGCAATGCAGCACTCAGCTGGAACTTGGTGTAGTCAAGATGCATTTAAGCCCATGGCTTGATATGGTCTTTAAAATGCCTTTAAAATTCCAGATACCTGAATGTCATATCAAAGTGCTGAACTTTGCTTCCCCCCTCTGCAGGGGCATCAGCAGCAAAGTCTGCCCAAAGCTCAGCACATCTCTGTCCCCACACCCTGATGATGGCAATAAACAAACCCACTGCTGCCTGGCCCTGAAGTGCTCAGGGGTGAGGGAAAAACCTCCACCTGTTGTCTGAAGCTCCATCATGGGTAAGATGCCTGATGCCCCATCAGTATTTTTATAAAAATACCAGTATTCTTAATTAATCATTTGAGATGAAACACTGTGCACATTTCCCATTTGCTCTCCCCAATACATGTTTATTAATTAGCACACTAATTTGCTTAGTTCTGTAGGAACTGCATGCCAGGGAAAATGTTCTCAGTTGTCAAATGCAACTCATCGATTACTGTAAGGCACTTCAGACTAATTGATAAATATATCCAAACCCTGATTAATTGCTGAAAAATCCATCATGCTGCATCCTGCTGTCCCTTCCTTTATAATAAGACTCTTGAATTAACTTACAGCTTGATTTTTCCTTCTTTTAATTAAGAAAACCATGGAAAACCAGAAGTATTTGTGGAGGGTGTCTATTCAATTTTCTTGTTATGCTTGAAGTGAAATCTACTTCATTTACTTTATTAGTCCAAAAGTAAGGAAATGAGCCTACTCTGAAATGAGTTACTCTGTCAACTAGAATTTATCTTTGGGGCTGAGAGAGCTGATGAGGAAACCTGGAAGCAATTTCTTCACTCTTGTGTTTGTTATATGTATTTTTTAAGGTTCCTTTCTGATTACATAAATTAAAAGTGACTTCTACAAATCTGGAAGAGATGTGCTGCACACACTTCTCAGTACAGCAGCCTTTGAAACAGCCCAGTGTAAGATTATGTAGAGAATGAACAAGGTAAAATACACAGAGTTAAAAAGACTGAACATTCACATGATGTTTCCAAGCAGTAACACTCTCCCTGCTCAGTCCATGGCCAAGCTCCCAGTTATTCTCACAAGAATTCTGCTGATGTTGGAACATTTTCCTCCTCTTTACTCCCACAATTTGCAGCTTAAATAATATTTTAAAAAAATATTATTCCCCTGGGTTCGTACTCAAATCAATCCACAAGTTCCTCTGAGGTTCATTTTTCCCCAAAATGAACTTTTCCTCCTCCCCTCACAAAGCCTGAAGGCAACGTGGCTGCTTTGGTCCAGCCAGCACCAGCACTGCCCCAGCATCCTCCTCATTCCTCCAAATATTTCCACAAATCTTCCATGCCTGTCCTGAAATTACAATTTTTGCCAAAAAATCTACATAGTGCCATTAGTCTGTAGAGAAATGTTTGGGCTTTCAACAGCCAACACTGGTTCTCTGGCAAAAAAGGGGGAATAATTACAATACCTCTTCAAATCAGTGATATTTCCTTGCTGCTGAAAAGGGTGGCATGTTTACACCTTTAAACTACCTTAAGTAATCATTTTCCAGGCAGAACAGGAAATCCATTTCTATTAGTTTCCAAAGACCTTGGAAGTATGTATGGAGGAAGAGCACTTCCATAAATTCACCTTTTTAGAGTCACTGGCTCACACAGAATTTATGCAAGTGCAGGTCCATCACATCATTCAGTATTTATGTGCTCCCTTTCAAGCTCCAGGGAGCTGGAGTAAAATGCTAAAAATAAAATACACATGTTGTAATACACACAAGATTTAGAGATGGAACCATTCTGACAGTTCAAGATAAAGGATCTTTGTGCATAAGGTCTCCATGGCTAGGCCTGTGCCTAAATCACATATTGATTTAACTCACTGTAGACAAGTTATATAAGCTTTGGAATGATGTATGGTTGATCAATGTGTTTTAGAAATTAATCTCTGCCAGACTGACTCATTTAGGCAAGTCAGATAAATATCCCTGCATTTTACTTTATAGGACAGTAAACCAATTGCTAATCAAATTTGTAAGCAAATAGCATTATTTGCTTCCAAGAAATATCAATTTAAAATACCTTTCCAAGAAAATCCGAAAACAGATTTCAAAAAAGTAATAAGTTTTATCTATGAAAGACACAGATTTTAAAGTTATATGTGAGTACACAAACATGATGATCAGAGATACAGAGGAGAACAAAATACCCCTTTGAAATACCCAGGGATGGAGACTCCTGGCACCACACTGAACAAAGGGATTTGGAGTCTCAGCCAGATCAAAGTCAGATGTGTTTGATATTTTACTTCTTTGAAGTGCTGACAGTGATTCCACAATGGAGCCTCACTCCATTGCAAACACACTGACCCTGATGTGGGGAGAAATAAATGTTTACAGGCAGGTCTGGGTGCTTTAGAACAGAGCAAATTCTCAGGTTAGAGACGGGGAAACTGAGGCACAGAAAGGCAAAATGACCCCCTGAAAGGCACAGGGCAGTCTGAGGCACAAATACCAGGAGTGAAGGCTTTTATGTGCACACCAAATCCACCAGGGAGTGCAAACCTCCTTTGTGATCCACATTTTTGCTCAATTCCCACAGTGGGAGCTCAAGGACAGACCCTGATCTGGCTTAGAGCTGGGAAGGTCATGAACAATGAACCTCAGGCTCATGAACCATGAGCCTACTCAGCTTTTCTGTGAGCTGTTGTGTGCTGGCTCAGTTTTGGGGCAAACCAAGCAAAATGTGAGCAGCTGTCTCAGGTTCTCTTGGTGGCCTCAGCAATCAGAATCCCCCAGACATTGCTCACACTCCTGGCAGTGTGAACACAAGGGAATGACCCTCAGCACAGACCCACACACTGACACTCCCCAAGCCACCAGCACGAGGAAAATCAGGCACAGGAGGCTGCTGCAGCAGAAGCAACTATTCAGAGCAGGAGGGAAGGCACTTACCATACAGGACTGCAATGAGCGACACGGGCATGACCAGGATACCCACCAGCATGTCTGCCACTGCCAGAGACATCAGGAAGAAGTTGGTGGCATTCTGCAACTTCTTCTCCAAGGACACAGCCATAATTACCAGGATGTTCCCCCCGATGGTCAGCAGGATGACAACCAGGATGAGGAGGGCCGGCCAATTCTTCTCCCTCACGGACATCCGAGAGACCTCGCCCTTCTCAGAGGTGTTGAGGGGATCAGATGTTGGCAAACTCTGGTTCAGAGTCAAATTGCTGCTTAAGGACCAAGCCATCAGACCACCATGCAAACTAAAATCCAGTGTGACAGACACTGTTGTTAAGCTGAGCAATATTCCAGTGCTGCTTAAAGTGCTCATTGTCTGGGGCTGGTTTGTCTCTGTCTCTCAGCCGCGCCTCAGAGACGACCCCTTCTCCAAATGCCAGGTCCAAGGCAGGTGCCCACCATCACAAAACCTGAGCCAGGAAACCTTTTGATCTTCCATAGTGGAGGAGACCTTTACAGAAGTTAGAGTGGAGCTCTTCTGGTTCCCTTGGGTGTGGCAGAGGAGGAGCATTGACCACCAGCCTCAAGGGACAGGAGACTTTGCAATCTCCAGCTGCTTTGCAAGTTCACCATTCTGAAAAGTAAAGGGAGAGGAGATTCTTCACTGAAACCACGGCATGCACAACACCTTCTTCATCCCCCATGCAAGTGACAGCCTGATTCTTCCCCTTCCTGCTGGGACATCCTCCAGACTGCCAGCAGTTTATCTGAAGGGTGCAGACTATGCCTACAGTCATGGGGGAGAGAGGCAGAGAATCACATCTCACTGTGCTCTGGCTGGTTAAAAGCTGATTATCACCAATTAAATGTTTTGTGAGACCTGCAAAAGCAAGTCTGAAGAACAAAATATGTTTCAGTTGATATCCACTTCACAGATCCACTCTGCTGCTGTGTAAAGTAGTAATTGCACAAAATCCCAGCCAATCCTGACTGTGCAGCCAAGCACAGGGGAGTCCATCACCTTAAATGGAAGGGTTTGGATATATTTTACGTATTCTGAGGTAAAATGAAGGTGTTGTAAAAACCCTCAGATGTTCATGATTAAGTCTCCTACCATGACAAATAGTGTAGCTTGGTTTCTATTGGGAAATGAGTGGTGGATAAAATGCAATATCTACCAGGCAACATTGCACGACTCTGGAACAGACAACAAAGAGTTAAGGGAAAAGAGAGGACAAACTTGCATAAAAGCTGAGCCCTTATTTCTGCTTTCCATCTGGTTTTTGTGCCACTGCTCCCTGCTGATCCTGAGCACTGTCCCAGTGTCCCACCCAGTGGGGACATCTCCCCACACACCTCGCAGGGTTTGTGCTGCTGCACAGAGCAGCTGCCAGCCAGGGCAAGGCTGATCCCAGCCCCGTGTGACACAACCCAGAGAACATCCTGCTGCTGCCCCTCAAGTGCCTCAGCCTCGTGCACTCAGCTAATTAGGTAAATTAAGTGTGCTCTCTGCTCCAGGCACGTGCCTGCACCCACTGGAGCTGAGGGCACACACTCCCAGCCCTGCTGAAATCTTGTCCTCAATAATTTGGGCTGCCAATCCTGGGGAAGTGATGGAAAGCAGCAGCTTTGCTGTGCACTCCCACTGAACTCAGCTCAGCCCCTCACAGCACAGGGATGGAAGCACAGAAGGGAAGCCCTTGGAGCAGCAGTGGTGTGGAAGGGGACCAGTAAGCAGAATAAAATCAATTTATTTCGAGCATATCCTCAACTTTTTGTGCAGCCCACAGGAAGGAGCTGTTCTGTCACTGTTAATAAATTAAAATCAAAGCCAGGTTTCAGCTGTTGGATGCACTGTGGCACACGTCTGGCACAGCAATTTGCTACCCAGGTATCAAAAGCTGGATGTAATTCATGAGATTACGTTAGATTTCATTTAAATAGGAAGTGCTGAGAAACCTATAATAAAATATTTAACATTCATGAAGGTTTTGGAACCTTGCTAATGGGCTTTGTGCACAAAAGTATTTCTTAAATGAGCAGCTCATGCAATGAACCCAGATTTGCTTCTGCATTGTGGTTAATTACTCCCAGAGGGTCCCTAAACCTCATATTCAGGAAGAAGTTTTGCATGATGGGCACATTTTGCAGCTGCACATGCAGATGAATGAACAAGTGGTCACTGGGCTGTTTAATTTTTCCAACTGGTCTCAAAAACAAACAAACAAACAAAAGGTCTCTAGAAGGTTTCTAAATACTTCAGAATATTTTTTTTTCCAAACCACAGCTTTTAACTCAAAGCTGTGATGACAATTTGTCCAACTCACCTTCCCGCAGTGAAGGAGACACTGGGCAGCCAAAGGATCATTGGGAGGGCTTGGCTGAATTCTGGAGCATGAANAGATTTCATTTAAATAGGAAGTGCTGAGAAACCTATAATAAAATATTTAACATTCATGAAGGTTTTGGAACCTTGCTAATGGGCTTTGTGCACAAAAGTATTTCTTAAATGAGCAGCTCATGCAATGAACCCAGATTTGCTTCTGCATTGTGGTTAATTACTCCCAGAGGGTCCCTAAACCTCATATTCAGGAAGAAGTTTTGCATGATGGGCACATTTTGCAGCTGCACATGCAGATGAATGAACAAGTGGTCACTGGGCTGTTTAATTTTTCCAACTGGTCTCAAAAACAAACAAACAAACAAAAGGTCTCTAGAAGGTTTCTAAATACTTCAGAATATTTTTTTTTCCAAACCACAGCTTTTAACTCAAAGCTGTGATGACAATTTGTCCAACTCACCTTCCCGCAGTGAAGGAGACACTGGGCAGCCAAAGGATCATTGGGAGGGCTTGGCTGAATTCTGGAGCATGAAAACAAACACACAGCTCCCAAACAAAACCACAGCACAGAAAAAACAACTCCAAGATGAGGCTTCTGAGTTAAAAGTGTCTATTTTTAGAACTGCTCAGGTCTCTATGCTGGAATGGTGAGTGGAGTCATTCCCTCCTGCATTTTGCATATTCAGTTTGAAAAATCATGTGGGAATTTGACAGCAGAAATGCTCAAGACTGAGCTCCACCTTCAGAATTAACTGTTCTATTGCTTTGCTAAAACTCTTATTATTTTACACAGATCCTGGCTTGAAGTCATCAGTTTTCCTTTTCACTGCACCTCTCAGGCTCCTCAAGGTAAAACTTTATGACTAATTCCTTCAGCTCCAGTCTTCTAAGCACACCACTGTACCAGAAAAATAATTCACATTTTATTCATGGATTCTGCATTTATTTAAGAACCACCTCCATAATTTTAAATTGGAACATGGTTTCTTTTTTCCCCAACAGCTAACATCAAAGTACACACACTGAATTTTGTGGTCAATCATCAATTCCAGTTCAATCTACAACTGACAGTCCTTAAAATTATAATTTAAACATTCAGCAAAACCAAGTTCTTTTCTCTGCCACTCCTGCTTTCTGATAAAGTAAAATAATGATTTCTTTTGGCACATTCTTTCCCCTGCAGTCTTTAAGTCCAGTTTAAAATAAACTGAAGGCAGAAAAACATTCTTGTCTATCAAGAAATGCATGAATTATTTAAAGCAGAGGTTGGTGTGCTGGAGTTTTTGGATATTTTGGATATTTGGAGGGAAACAGAAGCTGCAATGATTAATGAGCCTGTACTGGGGGGGCACTGGGGGACTCACATGCCTTTGGGAGCATTTACCAACATTGCTAAAAGGAAAAAAACCCAAACCTTTCTTGGTATACAGACAATTATTTTTTTTTCCTTTGAATTAAATCCATTCATTTTTAGTTGTTTTAACCTTCAAAGCTCAGAGTGCTTTTTCCTGGAGAGAGGCAGAGCTTGGGATGCTNCATCAATTCCAGTTCAATCTACAACTGACAGTCCTTAAAATTATAATTTAAACATTCAGCAAAACCAAGTTCTTTTCTCTGCCACTCCTGCTTTCTGATAAAGTAAAATAATGATTTCTTTTGGCACATTCTTTCCCCTGCAGTCTTTAAGTCCAGTTTAAAATAAACTGAAGGCAGAAAAACATTCTTGTCTATCAAGAAATGCATGAATTATTTAAAGCAGAGGTTGGTGTGCTGGAGGTTTTGGATATTTTGGATATTTGGAGGTGAAGTTGGAGGGAAACAGAAGTTACAATGATTAATGAGCCTGTACTGGGGGGGCACTGGGGGGACTCACATGCCTTTGGGAGTATTTACCAACATTTCACTTGCTAAAAGGAAAAGAAAACTCAAACCTTTCTTGGAATACAGACTATTATTTTTTTTCCTTTGAATTAAATCCATTCATTTTTAGTTGTTTTACTTTTCAAAGCTCAGAGTGCTGGGGAGAGGCAGAGCTTGGGATGCTCCCCAGCCCCCAGGCAGGATCCTGGCCAGGCTGCAGAGCTCCTGAGCCCTCCTCAATCACTGCCTGAACCTCTGGGACTCACACCCTGAGTGTCAACAATCTGAAGTTGGGTGAGAAATCAGGGATTGGCAGTTTGGCCCAAAAAAAGGAACCTGAGTTTCAGGCAGAGTGAGGATAACACATTAATTCATGGTGAGTCTTGCTGGTAAAAAACACCCCAGAAGTGCTGAATGATAAAAGTGATGATTTTCAGCAATTCCCTCCCCATAATAACAACAAAAACCATCCAATGGCATCACAAGTGCCAGGGCAATATCCAACAGAGATTTTCTCTTCCCAAACTATTTGCAATGTCCAGTTCTCCAAGTCACACTCACATCCACAGGAGAACCAGATGAAAGCCAACAAGCTGCTCAAGAACAAATATTTTTAAATAAAAAAGGTTTTTCTTCAGCCTTGAACCTGCATCAGGGAAAAAATAAATCTGAAGTCAACTGAACTGAACTGCAATTTTTGTGAGGAAAACAGTTGCAGACAGTTCACAAGTATCTGAGCCTGATAGTCAGATGACATAAATTTTTATAGCTCCATGAAGCCCTTTTCAAAATGGCAAAAATTTTAAAATTATATAATATGATCTGCAATTTCTACTCAAGAAGGCAGATTTAAAGCTTCATTCTTTACTCAAAACCCTGCATTTCTTGCCATTTCCATCTTTATTATTTTTTTACATGCATTGCCAATTTAACTTTCACCTTTTTTTTGGAACAGAATGTTGCTTTAAAATACAGATTTTCATGGCAAAACTTGCAAAGGCCACTTCTGTTTTGGTGATTCAATAAACCCATATTTTTTATATTTTGGGCAGTTGGAACTCATCTCTCCCCTTTTTGTAGCAGCACTAGGAAACATCCCCATTTCTGAGCAGTTCCATTTTTAACCAGTGTGTGAGAAAGCTGCAAGTCCAATGGGGCTGGGCAGGGTGATGTGGGAGGGAGCACATTAAACACTTAATTGCATTAACAAACATGAACAAACTGGGTTTGGTGCAGCCCAGACAAAAAGCTCTGAGCTGGGATGTGTTTGCTGCCCACATCTCCCTGCTGGTGCTGACAGAGGGACACCCTTCCAAAAGCTGGGCAGCAAAACAAGAAGCAGTTGTGACAAAGATAAACCTAAGGAAATCATGTGTGAAGGAGGAAAGAAAATAGAAAAATCTCAGTGCAGGTGACAATGGGACAGAGACTGTGGGATCTCCATCCTTGCAGGAGCTCAGAACACAGATGGGATCTACAAACACCCCATCCAACCTGGGAATTGGCTCTTCCTTGAGCACCTTGAGGTTGGACTGGAGACCTTCAGAAAGTCCCTCTCAGGTTAAATTAATCCATCATTGGATCAGAATCGTGCTTCTGAGCAAAGCTGCCCAGCATGGGGATGCTTTTGAGCTCCTACCCTTGGATGCACACCCTCTGCTTGTCCCTATTGCCCAAGCTCAGGATTGGAGCAGCACATCCTCTCCCTTTTGGTTTCCCCAAAGGCAGAAGTAAAAGAAAGGTCATGGCCAGGTGGGAAAACCCAACTGTGGGGGCTGCAGGGTGAGAGAGGCACACACCAGTGACATCTCCTCAGCTTCAGCTGTGCCCAAGGATCCTGCAGTCCAAGCACACCCTGAAAAGGGGCAATTTTGGAAAGCCTCAACTCATTTGAGTCACTTGGCAGCATCAGGAATCCTCCTTGGCTTTTGGAAGCAATGCCCCCACTGCCAGCACAGAGGGAGCACTTCCAGAGCCACTGCAGCAGGGGAAGAAAAGTCTAAACCCAAGGATTGTTCTGCCACTGCAAAGTTAACTGAAGTTGCAATCCAAACCACTTCTCTAAGTGGTTATGCCTAATTTCACTGTTGTCTTTAGCTATTCTTGAACTTGGGAATATATCATCAGCCCTTTGTTTAGAGATTTTCTTTCCAAGGAAGAATTTGATACTTCCTCTTCTTGTTCTGCAAGAAATTCTGGAATTTTTCCCAACAGGTATTGGAGATAAATAAGTGTAAAAAAACATTTAATAAAACCTTAGGGAAACCTCCCCAAACACAGCTTTTCACCGGTCTTTTTAAATTCTGACAGAGAAAACAACTATTTAATTACCTGCAAAGTAAAAAAAAAGAGTATTTCATTTTTTCACAGTAAGAGGAAAATGGATTTTCTCGGATACGAGCTCGAGCAATGATATTTTGTAGGGTCATAATCATGAATCACCACCATTCTGTCCAAAAGCAAATAGCATCAATTTCCCTCTCTGTATCTTCCCTCAGACTGAGTCAGAAAGGCATTAATTTTTTTCCCCCAGACATTTCAAGGCAATACAAACACTCAGAGAGATCTTAATCTACCTTCTGGTGATAAGACCTTTTTATTTTCCCTTTGTGGAGGAGCACCTGGGAACCCCACAAGGAGATGTAGGTACTCTGCCACTCCCTGCAATCATAAACTTGCTCTTTTGGCTCAAACATGCAGAAAATACTGCAACAGAATAAATCTGAATCTCATCACACACTGTCCTAAATTCTTGGAATGATTATACCCTAGTTGTTCATATTTTCTAAGGGTAGATACAATTCCAACCTGCCTCTCTGGCTTTTGTTTCTTTCTTTTTTTTAAACCCACGTGTCCCCAGTGGCTGGAATTGGAAGCACACACGAACTCTCTGCAGTCAGTGCATTCATCAGGCAGCCCTGACCCTGCTTTCCTGGTGCTCCAATAAATCACATCATTCACGAACCTGGATCATGGCAAGTCCCTTTGAGTGCAATCACACTCCCATTCCTGGGCTGGGAACTGCAATATTTGTGCTCCTGGAAGTTCTTACTGAGCCTGAGCAGCTCCAGGCTGAGTTGGCTACAACCCTAATTTGAGCCTCTGATTTCTCAGGACCAGCTGGAATTTATCTTCTGCCAGATGTTCATACCTTTAACACAACAGTGTTGTGGGTGTTTGCTCCCTGGCACGTGGAGGTTTGAGAGGCCACAGGATTCCCAAGGCAGCTCCTGTGGCTGGAAGGACCTGGCTCTGCCCCCACTGCAGGGACATTCCCTCTGTCCCTCTTTAATTCAGCAACGTGCCAAACACCAGGTGTGACACTGGTGGAAAAATCTTGTGTGGTATCATTTTTTACACTCATCTTTTCAGGGTTCTTGTAGTAAACTACTGTTAAACTTCTTCTTACTCTTTCTAAACTTTCCCTCTCTCTAGAAAACCAATTTTTCTTCTTGCCTCAAATGTTTTGCATGGCAGCTCTTTTGTTTGTACCATTCAAGTCAGGAAGTGAGCACTTACCCAAAATTAAACATAATAAACCACAGCAACAAAAACACTTGCTTAGCTTTCCTTAGCTAACTTTTTTTTTTTCAAGTTTAAAAACCAGAAGACTGCACAATTTTTGATGCACAGAGCTCCATCCCATGTGTGTCTGAATAACCTCACAGCTGTGAGTGCAACCACAGCAAAGCACAGCTAAATACCCACATGCCTCTAAATAAAAACCAGTGATTTATATTTAATTCGTGTTTTAGGGGAAATATCACCCAGCATCAATGAGCCTGGTGTTCTTTAATGGCTGCAGAGTTTGCAGTGGTGCCAGGGAGCAGCAGTGGACAGGAGAAGGTGAGCTCTGAGCAGCTGAGTCACAGCCTGAGCACACTCAGAGCACACACCCCGGCTGGGTGACTCACTCATCCCTTCATAAAGTCACATTTCTTAAGCAAGAAACCCCTTGATGTTTCTCTCTGAGCTCTCTGCTCATCCCAGCTCTGCTGGAATCACACCATGGGATCCCTCCTGTTCCAGAGAGGACACAGATTTCTCATCCCACACGAGATCCAGAGGGGAAAATCTCCCTTTTCCTGCACCCCCAGCTGGGGCACTCTGAGCCTGGAACATCCCCAGCATCAACACCCTGGGGCTCACACAGCTGGAACTGTGTGAAAATCCCCTAAATCTCCTGTCCCCCTGAGCACCTCAGCCTGCAGAACTCTCTGGTTCAAGGCTCAGGGAGTTAATTTTGAACAGAGGTCTCCTCCCTGCCCTGGTGGTTCTCTCTCTTACAGGTTACAGGGTGCCTCTCTTGTTGTCATTGCTGTCCAAGTGTCGTTAAAAAGAATAAATTACAGCATCAAATAAGCCAAGGAAAAGGAAAACCAAGCTGAAAGCGTAATTAAAAAGTGTGCCTAATGAAGTGACAAATGGCTCAGGGCTTTCACTGTAATGGCTTTAATTAAATATGTGTTTTCACATACCTGTGCAGTGTCACAGAAAGGATTATTGAAACATTCATAAGTTAATTGACTTATCTTTATCTCGTGCACAGCAACAGTTGATACAATAATTACATAGAGAATGTAGCTACTCATAGGGGTTTTTTCCTTTTAATTTCCTTTTCTTTTTTTTTTTTTCTCTTGGAAAATTGACCCATAAGGACCCAAAAGGGGATGACTGACAGTATAAATTCAAAAATCCAACACTTTTCTGATGTAAGTATATTATAACTGGATATTTTGATAAATCTGTACTAAGAGAAATTCTAATGATAAAAGTAGTTAGAAAATAAAACTTTTAAAAACTGGTATTAAAAAATAAAACAGGAAAAGGATAAAGAAGATAAGATTGAAACAGTTAAAGCAACTGGTCTGTGTGAAGCCTTCATTTAAAGATAGAAAATGACCCACACCATTATAAACCCCTTAATTTGACCTTAACCAGGCAAAAATTCAGAACAGATTTTAAAGGAAAATTTGAGACACAGAAATGTGTGGAAAGTGCTGTGAAAGGCAACACGAGTTTCCCAGATGTGCACTGTAAGTCTTGGCTTGGTGTCTTGGGATTTTGTTCATCTGTTCTGTAACACCCCATCCTTTAGGAAAATTAAAATAATAATAATAATAATAACAAAAAAGGCAGTGTCTGTAACTCACAGTTCATTAAACCATTTGATAGGGTGTCACCAGGGAAGTTATTATGGAAACTCCAGAGAACAAGATGAACAGAGCAGTTGTGGGGCTGCCACGGTATTGGCTGCAAAGGAGGTGAAAATGGATTAGACTGAAACAACAAACCCTGGTCTGGAAGTGAGGGGTCTGCTGAGGTTGGCAAGGTTTGATCTTGATAATAAATTGGGGTGGGGGTGTTGTTTGTTTGTTCGTTTGTTTTTTAATGTCATCTAACCAAAACATTTACTTTGGGAATTAAATATANTGAAAATGGATTAGACTGAAACAACAAACCCTGGTCTGGAAGTGAGGGGTCTGCTGAGGTTGGCAAGGTTTGATCTTAATAATAAATTGGGGTGGGCGTGTTGTTTGTTTGTTTTTTAATGTTGTCTAACCAAAACATTTACTTTGGGAATTAAATATACTGATAATTCAAAACCAAGATTCAACACCCACATCAGCAAAGGTTTAATTCCACTCAGAAAAATCAGGATGACTGAGGACTGAATGAACCAAATAATAATGAAATAACCCAAACCATGAATAACTGAAAGAATCTGGCTGTAAACTATGAGTTCATCAGTCAGAAACAAAGATAATGACTTCAGCATCTGAGCCATGTGTAGGCACAAGTGGGACATGAAGGAGATAAATATAACCCGAGCTATAGGTACAGCAAGCCAGGGGTTTCTGTGCTCCATCACTCCAAAAGCAAACACCTGCCTCCATCCCCATCACACACTGACTGTTCCATGCCATCAGAGGCCACTTTAACATTATTCCAGATAAATCCTGTACTGTGAGGCTGCTCCCAGACCAAGCCAGGTCCATCTCTGAGCTCTCACACTGCAGTAAATCACAAGTATTTTCAATTAAATGACAAGGCCCAGGGGGGCCAGCCAGAGCTCAGTACAGTCACTCTGGATTTGCACTAGAAAACAGCCCAATTGTGTTGAAATATCTCTTCACCGTGATTAGAAGCTGGCTCTTTATTTAGGGAGATAATTCAATTTTCAAAGCATTTGACAATTTTAACAAACATCATCTATGAACAAAGTCAGGGTGCGTAATGTGCCTGGAGCAGGGAGAAAAAGGCTCATTAACTTTGAGAGAACAGACAGATGGGCAGTGCTGGGGTAGGGCCCTGACAGCTCCCAAATTATGGAAGCAGGGGGGGTGAGGAGTGTGCAGGAGGCATTTCCATGGGAGCAAATTGCACTGACACAGGGCTGTCATCTGTGACATCAACACATGAGTCAGGGAAAATGGAAGGAAGGAGACAAAACATCACGGGAAACACTTCATTTTCCAGCTCAGGAAAGGCAAAGGAGGCCTGGAAAAGCTGGTGTAACTTGGATTAACCTGCTCCTCCTCATGAGGGTGCACGTGGAATAAGGATTCTGCACAGGTTGGATTCTATCCCAGCACAGGGAGCATTCCTGAGGTGCTGGGAGGAGCAGGCAGGAGCTTGGCTGCAGTTCACAGAGGGGTTAGGGGCACTGAGAAACACCTGGAAATAGGGAAGAAGCTGTAGACAAACAAAGGAGAAAATCTGAAGGCTAAAGGCTGACAAAGAAATGTAAATGACAACTTCTAGTCTCAGTGACTGTCTAAGAAGGAAAACTTGCATTTAGAAATTCAAACAGGATCCAAAGCAGCCAGTTCCTTTTTAAAAGGAGTATTCTTCCCACGTTTACCTAAGATGAGAAATCTCTCAGGTGCACCAGCAGTGTGTCCCAGACAGGCTGAGGATGCTGCTGTGCTCCAAAGGGAGCAGTTCCCATCCCAGCAATGCTGTCAGGGGTCCAGGCTCTCCTTCCAGGGCTCACACCAGCACGGGAACACCAAAGGGAGGGCACCAAACACACTTTTATTCCGTTTATTCACTTTTATTTCCTCCTCACTGAGGGAAAATAATGAAACTATCAGGGCAATTTATATAAGAATCAGGTAGTGTCTGCATTTTAATGGCTGAAACAAAGACAGCTGAACTGTAATGGTGTCGATTTTCTCCTGCAAGTGATTGCTAAATTGCTTCCACTTTGTCAGCAACGAAATGTCTCTGGGAACAGCTCAGAGTTTAGGAAGTGACAAACCACCAATTGGCAAGTGGAGAAAAACAACACACATCCACACACCCTGAGAGAGAAACACCTCTGCCCCTCTGGTACTCCTGGAGGGAAATACTCCATCAGAAACACCAGGGCACGTCCATCACCCCTCCCTTCTGAGCTCCAACAGCTCCAGTACCACCACAAACCAAAATCATTTGGGTGCTGGCACTGTTGATAATGAGTGAGTGAGAGTTTTGCTGTGTCCTGCGAGTCCAGCAAAAGTGTTTGGAGGCAACACCTGAAGTCTTTGAGCAAGGAGTGTGTCCTTTTTATTGCCAAAGTTCAAACACTGGAGCAGTTTGAGACAGAAACTGCTTTAGTTCATGAGCACAGCTACAGCCCAGAGACATCAAATGAGGGTGGGGAGGCAGGGAATCAGCAGCAGAGGAACCTCTCTGGACACTGAGCCCATGAATGACCTCTCTGGGCAGTGTGGTTTGGGGATAACACCTCCAGAGCCAGGCTGGGGTCAGCTCTGTCCGTGCTGAGCTGCACCAAGGGGGGTTTGGGGTTCCCAGTGCACACACACCTTGTGACAAATACAGCTCTTCTGCAGGCTGGATTGATTAATTAATTATGCTGATCTGCTGAGCCTGTGTCAAGCAGGAAAGCCAAGAAGCAAAAGCCCAAAGGTCTGATTCCTGTATTGCCACCATTTCTTTGCCCATTTTCTGCACGTTACAGATGAAGGGAGGTCTTGTCCTCTGTATCAGCCAGCTTGGAACAGCTGCAGAAATGGGGCCTGGGTGTATTTGTGCAATAACACAAACACCTCTTGAGTTCTGTGACAGTAAATTGTATCTCTCATTTTCATTTTCCAAACCACTACCAACACAAACAAATGATCATGGGAATATCTAAAGATAAGTAGCAATATTTTAAGCAACTTTACACAGGGCAGTGTAACCATTACAAACACGCTTTGATAAATAGTAGTAGTCTAAAACTGAAACAATTATGTTACTTCTATTAATTAACAGGCAATAAAATATTTCCCTGTGCAGGTCACCTAACAAATATCATTTAAAAATTACACTGGCAGTGTTTTTCTCTCACTTAAGGCTGGAGAAGGTGGATACAGAAGCCCAGAACACACGTGAACATGTGAACCTCTGTCACCCTGAATTTTTAAGCCTTCTAATAAGTTGTATTTTAGAGTCAGTTCCTCACAGTCTTCATGTAAATAACAGGTGTTGTTTTTCTAACTAACCTTGAACTGACTCTAAAATACAACTTATTAGAAGGCTTAAAAATTCAGGGTGACAAACCTCACTGCAGGAAAGCTCCTGTGAGGAGTGAGACACCAGCCAGGTTTCCAGTTACAAGTTAAAGTTTCCATGGGACTGCCCTAGGCAGAATCCTCTGCTCCAAATTAAAACAGACCTCTCCATGTCCTTAAAAACAGCATCTTACTCAAGCACTTTATTCTGCAAGTCTGAGCTGTCAGAAAGCCCAGGAGCTCACACAGATTCTGACAGAGAACAGGGCGATGCTCTGTGATGGAAAACCCCTTTGGGCAGGAACATCACTGAGGGGAGGACAGCAAAGAGTGCTGGTGGTGATGTGCCACTGCACAGCACTTCACAGGAGCTTCAGAGAAAGCAAGAAGTTCTGGTAAAACAGACACCTGAATTATTCCAGAGCACTGCCAAAACCTGGGGACACCCAGCACTGTGCAAGGAAGGAGCACTGGATGAAGGCACACGGGTTCACCAAAGTGGGCAGCACCACACAAGCTGTTTGAAACCCCAGGGGTGGATCAGGCAACCAGCAGTCATTAAACTCAGGGGTAGAAATATCAGTTTTCAGCTTCTGAGCAAAGCTGAGCGTTTCAAACCTCACTGCAGTCTCAGTGTTCATCAGTGGCTGTGAGAGCTGTGGAGATGGGAGATGTCAGAAGCCAAATGTCTCTGAAACCCTGCAGAAAGTCACCCAGGCACAGCTGAAGCAAACCAAGAAATCTTCTTGCTGCAGTTTGTATCAATCCAGAATAAGCCTGGGACACAAGGGGATCCTGTCTGAGCTGATGGCAAGCACAAATTAAGACACCTCACCTTAAATCTCTTTCATTACTGCCAAGTTGTGAGACTTTACATTTGCTGAAGACCAAGGAAAGGTGCAAGTATTAATATTCCATACACAGAAACTTCACCAAATGCAGGGACCTGAGCCCCACAAACCCTGCAGACAACCCTGCCCTGGGCAGAGAAGAGCTCTGAAAGTAAAGAAACATCAACTTAATCCTGCTTCCACTTCCCCAGCAAAGCTGTGTGGGAGGACAGACATTGTCCAAGCACAGAACCAAGCATGAAAGCCAATAAAAACCAACTACCAAAACCTAGAGATTGTAACTTCATTGAGGATTCATAAGGCATAACAACACCAAACAAAAGTTTTTCTCTTTGATGCTTCCATAGCATTAAACTCATTTAGAAAACCCAAGTGGATTACACTTTGTGCTTCCCAGATAAAAGCACCATTGTAGTCATTTGGATGCAGAAGGGCTTTGTCCTGCCAAAAGCACCATCCCCCTGTGGCAGAGGAGTGTGTTTCAGCAGCCCTGGAACACGAGGCAGCTGTGAATGGGAGCAGAGGGTTCATTCAGAGCCCTGGGGGCTGCACTCCCCTCCCAGAGGCAGCAGGGAGAGAGAGACAGAACCACCCTGCTCTGCCAGGGCCCGAGTGAGAGATGCAGGACTCCAAACAGCTCCTCAAAATGCTGTTTATTGCAGCAGTGGTGGGCACACCAAGCCTGAAGCTGCTGGCTCCAGGTGAGCCTGAAATCTGAAGCCATCTTAGCTTACAATCCTTAGATATTATTTTTACTGAGCATCTTAATATATAACAACCAATCAGCATCACACACAATACTACATTTTACCTATAGCCCATCAAAACTACTAAAATGACCACATTATGTTAGTAACTATCCAATCCTATGGGTTAGTGTGTTGCATTTGAAGCTCAAAGTTGTTTTTCTGTTTTCTTGCAGTGGAAAATTCTTCTGCTTGGTAAAAACATGTTTTTTGTTTGACTTTGCTTTTGTTGAGACTTATTTCTACTTGGTAAAAACATCTTTGTGGTCAACAAATCCTTTGGTCTGGTCATAAAACTTTCTTACAGCTTATTCAATTTTTGCTTCTTTTAGTTAACCAGTAACAACTGGCTCAGCAATCCTTCCTTTGGAAATCTTCTATTCTTCTATATCAAAACTTGCTTTAATTTCTAGAGAACCTTCTGCTAAGCACTCATCTCTGTCAAGCTTTCCTGTTAAACTTTCATCCTCCCCAAAATTCTTGGGCAGGGTCACTTCTGACCCAGCTCCAGAAAACTGAGAGGCCTCACAGCAACATCCACGAGTGCAGCTGGAAAAAGTTGGAAAACAAGGCTCAGTTCTTGAGAACTACAGCAATTTTGGTGGTCTGCTTGTTACTTCTTTAAAAACAGATGAATAAAGACCAAGAGCTGACATCCAAGCCAAATGTTCCATTCTGCTTTGCTCCCAGAGAGAAACAGAGATAGCCCCTCACAGATCTGAGTCTTAACACAGGAAAAACTCTGAATAAGCCTTTTTTCTTTTTCTTTTTTTTTTAATTTTTTTACAGGAGTGACTGAAATACAGGACAAGGCTGAATTTCAATCATTTCAATCTGAGCTCCAAGCTCAGACTTACAGACAGAAAATGCCCTGAACAAGGGAATATTTCCACTGAGTGCTGGAAAAGTTTCCTCAGTGGCAGGGGGGATGCTGCAAACTGCCTGGAAAGGCTGGAGCAGCACTTCCCAGTCACTGAACCCACATTCTGTTTCTCTACAAAATTTGGAGGGCTGTTCCTAATCCTGGTGAGTTCTCCAGCTTCAGCAGCAGGAAGAGTTTCTTTTTGCCCCAGGCAGAGGAAGAGGCTTCTGCAAGTGTGAATAAACCAACAGAGATCTGCAGGGAGGCTTGGCTGGCTTTTCTGGGAAATTACCCCATAAAATCCCAGCTGAACGTCCCAGGTGGAGAAGATTTCATAAAACAAGAGTCAGAAAAGGAGCAGCTCTTGCACATAACTTTGCTCTGGGCCCTGGCACAGGCTGAGTTTTGGGGGGTGCCAGCACCACTCCAGCATCTCACCCACAGATTTACTCACCACATTTGCCTGTGAGATGTAAGGAAGGAAATAATTATTACTGTCACTGGCTGGGAAGAGTTCCACAAACTTATTTCTAGTTTAGAGAAGCCTTCAAACATTTTTACACATTCTGAGGGGAAAAAAGAGGAAAAAAAAGATGGACTCCTGAAAAAACAGCTGTGGGCTAGAGGAGCTCTTTCCATCCAGCACTGGTTGAGTTATTGGGCTAGCAGGGAAAGAGAGAGACACCACGTTACTCTCAGGATCCAACAGCTTCTTCTATCACACCCAGATAAAAATGTGTGAACACCAAGCACATGGAACACAAGTTCTTTGTTTTTCTTTCCCTGATGAACTCTGCAAAGAATGCACCATAATTATGCCTCCAAAAGAAACTACTATGCTCTCAGAGGTACCAAAAAAGCTCTGTTCCTTGGCTGGCACCCATCTCTGCAAATGCTGTCACAACAGACTCCAAACTGTCACTTCAGCAACTGCCCCTCACGGGAAAAACATATTTCTTCTAATTAGGCAAAATCCTAACTCTGCATCTGAAGAGAGTAATTTGATCTTTTCTCTAGGAACTCATTAAGCACTTGAGTTCAATTATCAGCATTTGCATTAATGACTGACTGAATTCACTGCCCATTGTGTGAGCTTTTGGCAGGATGATGCTCTCAGGACATCCCACCAGGGAGGTGGCCTGGGCCAGGCCCACCTCAGAAACTCCTCTGGATGTTGCAGAGATGTAATTCCTGCGTATGGGATGGCTTTGGGCAGGCCATCCCCCTTCCCTTCCCTTCCCTTCCCTTCCCTTCCCTTCCCTTCCCTTCCCTTCCCTTCCCTTCCCTTCCCTTCCCAAACCTTCCCTTCCCAAACCTTCCCTTCCCTTCCCTTCCCAAACCTTCCCAAACCTTCCCTTCCCAAACCTTCCCAAACCTTCCCAAACCTTCCCAAACCTTCCCTTCCCAAACCTTCCCAAACCTTCCCAAACCTTCCCAAACCTTCCCAAACCTTCCCTCATCCAAGACAGTCAAGCCATGAGCAAGGACCCCTCCCTGCTCTCTTCATTCCGTCCAGGATTAATAAAGTGCCCAATGCAAGGACACCAAGGTAATAATTGCAATAATAACTTCTGCCAAGGGTGGAAGGTGTCAGCACCCAGCTCTGGTAACGTGGAGCTTCCAATATGAGAAATAATCAATAAAATGTTCCTGCCTGGGTCGTGTTTAATGCCTCAGTTATTCATGCTGGGGCTCCTGCAGGGCCCAGAGCAGCAAAAAACCTGCTGAGAGCCCCAGGGGTTCTGAGATAAACCCAAACTCCACTGATTCCTTGATGGAAACCTTTCATAGCAACAGGAACCCATGATTTATTCAGGGAGAAGCAGGTTTTCAAGCAGTGCTGTTAACAGACACGTGCTTGCAGCCTCTTGGTTATAAAATGAGATAAATTCCAAATCCAGGGCACAGTGGGGTGATGCACAGTTAAAAATACAGAAATGTATCTTCAGAAAGCTGGTTCCTCACAAAAGCTCCACAAATTGTATTAAAAAGGGGAAGGGAAGGGAAGGGAAGGACAATATGCACACACACAGACAAACGACTGACTTCTTTTGGTTTAAATCAGTTGGGTACGTACATTTAACACTATTCTCAAAAGTAAAGGTTCCACAGGTCATTGTCAGGTCATTTCCCACAATTTACAGGTGTGCACCTCCATGTCAAGGATTTCCTGAATCCGTTTCAATTCCCCAGCTGGTATTTGCTGCAGTGTTTTGGATATGCCCTGATGTGTGACCCTCAAGAAGCTGAAGGGCCCCAGCACCAGCTCTCTGCTATTGGGATATTAACTCAGACATTTTTGCTTCCCAGCAAAGCAATACAACAAAAGTTAATTTTTGTCACAAGATTTCACACACCTAAGCAGCCTTTAAAAAAAAGACAAAAACCAAACCAAACAATGAGTGCTATAAAGGAGCCAGCTGACAAAATAAACCTTTTCAAACCCCCAGTGCCATAAGATATTTTCAGATGAATAAAGGCACAAGCTCACGCAAGAGCCTCCACACAAACTGTAATATTGGTCTGCATGAGGCTCCGGTGCTTTTGTTATTCCTGCAGTTGGTAAATTCAGGAGTAACAGTTTCTGGAGTCCTTGGGCTTTTACAAACAGGTATGATTGACAGCCTCTAAATGCTCTGCTTTTCATAACAACCATGATTGACAGCCCTTTGGTGCATAGCCCAATCAGCCTAACAATGTTATTGTTCTCTAATAATTACCTGATAATTTTTTTTTTCAATGTGTTGCTGCTAGTTATGGTTCAACTAAGAGTCCTGTGAACTTTCCAGAAGTTTGTTTAACTTGCACAAATTTGGGGGCTGCCTTTCTGGGAGCCTCACTCCGTGGTGGCACTGGCATTACACTCTCTGGTTTCCCACTCCTGTCAGGCTGTCACTCTGCCCATAAACTGATGCTTTCCCTGGCAAACAGAACGGATCAGAGCCCCAAAAATGTGACAATCCATGTGTCACTCTGGCACGCATCACTCACTGAGTTTTTGTACGAAGAGAAATGTTTCTTAACTTGCTGGTCCCTGGGGGATGGAGAACACAGCTCACAGTGTGCACGCAGCCAGGGCCAGAGCCTTGTGTGGGATGTGTGCCTGGAGCTGGGCTCTGCTCAGAACAGCTTTTACTGCCTCCAAGCTGCTCAGGATGGCAACTTGTTTAACCTCTGCTGGAAGCAGTAATTGAGATGTTTCTGCTACAGAGAGATCATCCTCAGGAGCACTCAGCCAGGGGAAGTGACTTGCTGTGAATCACACCAGGGAAATCATGACCTGCCAGGGTCCCCTTTCTGGTATACACAAAATAAATTTCTGAAATTGTGAAGTGTGGGGTTTTTTTCATCTCTCTCTTGATTTTCAGATAGGATGGGAGCAGGAAGGAAGCAGCAAAATGAAAACCCACATTGCTTCAGATTTCTGAGACTCTGGGAGGATCCTTTTCTTGAGTATGTTGAAAAACATGGCAAAGGCCACCTCCATTGCAAGAAGGGCAAAAGAAAGATTTCTATCAGAGGGCTATTGAAAGTATATTATGGTGTATTTGGTTACTCTTAAAAGGACCAATAAAAAAAAGAAAAGCCCTAAAGAAGGAGACATGCCCAGTCTGAGTTTTTTCAAACACTTCCAGCTCTTCAGTGAGGGTACTGAAAAAATGAGTGGATATCAGGAGAAAGCTGGGGCTTTGCTTTTCAAAACCCACATTGCTTCAGATTTCTGAGACTCTGTGAGGATCCTTTTCTTGAGTATGTTGAAAAACATGGCAAAGGCCACCTCCATTGCAAGAAGGGCAAAAGAAAGATTTCCATCAGAGGGCTATTGAAAGTATATTATGGTGTATTTAGTTACTCTTAAAACGACCATTAAAAATAAGAAAAGCCTTTAAGAAGGAAGCATGACCAGTCTGAGTTGTTCCAAACATTTCCAGTTCTTCATTGAGGGTACTGAAAAAGTGAGTGGATATCAGGAGAGAGCTGGGGCTTTCCTTTTCAAAACCACAACTGTGGAACTTGAGCACAGCTTTGCAGTTCTCTTCTTGAGTCACCTTTTCAAGAGGCAGCCTGAAGCCTGGCCTCAGCACCAAGCTCCTCTGAGCATCACCAAGCAGCCTGCAGCCCCAGGGCATGGATCTGTGTGTGTAATGCTGTAAGGTGCAGGGTTTGTGCATATTTACTGCAGATGGAAGCAAGTACACAGACTGTACAGCCAAATGGGCTCGTTCTGCTCATAAACATTTGTTCACAGAGATTCAGGGGCCAGCTGAATGGGTAATCCATTACTACTTTTTCATTTACTTTTCAGTACTTCTGAATTTTGCCCACACATTTACAGGACTGGCCATTTCCATAATGCATTACCCATCACCACAACCTCTAATTATCCACACAGCTCATTTCTTTATTGAGTATTTTCTCCATCCTGTAAACACACTGGGCATTTTCTTAAAGTTGGGGTTGGGCTGACAAATCAACCAGAGAACAATGGTGAGGTGGTGAATCATTGCAGTGACAGCACTGTCTCATTACAGGATGAGGAAAATACTCATTGCACACCAGATACAAAGCAGAGGACAAAAACCTCAGCCATCTGTAGCTTATGCCAACATCATGAGCAAGAGCTAAAAACAGCTTCCCACAGCTCTGGAGTCAATGGTATCTCTGACACCTTTTTTCAAGGGTTTTCAGGATGCATTGCTGAGTTCTCACCTCAGCAGCAATCCCTCACCTCCAGCTCAGACACTCCAGTGCACTCATCTCAGCTTGCCCAAGCTCTGTTTAACACCTAAAGCTCAGCTCTCCCACGGGCACAGTCAGGGCTTGCTCACCAAAGGCACTGTGCAGGTTTTAGGGGTGCAGAGAGGGTGGGGAGGTATTTCCCCATGTGAAATACCTGGGGACCCTCCCTGCTGCCAGGAATGAGAATTGAGTTTCCAAACAGATGAGAGCAACTTCCTTCTCTGCTGAAGGCACAGCAACGTGTGGGAGAGAGGCACTAAAAAACAGCAGAGGTGCTGCTTTGCAGTGGGTCTCTTGCAGATCCAAGATTTATAAAGAATTATTACAGCAGTGGGATTTCTGCTGGTGTTTCTTTTGAGATTCCCAGATGTTTTTGTGGCACAAGTTGACCCCTGTCATGGCTCCTTGTGGCACTGGGACATGAAAAGGCGACACGACACACCTGGATTGTCCAAACACAGAACAAGAGAGAGTTTTGTTTTCTGACCTCAATAACTAGAGGTTTTTAACCACAGCCAGAGATTGGGGAATGAAGTCTCCACCTCTCCAATCACACTGGTCAAACCAACAGTCTGCCAATTCTCCTCCTCCCAGGAGAAGGAATGCAAACAGCAGAGACAGTTACAGTAACATTTTCACTATTTACGTGAAACTGTGAGAAACTCCACGGCAAAAATGAAAACATCAGAAGGCTTTGGAAAGGGTGACAGCTCCTGTCCCTCCTGCACTGCACAGTTCCAGCTGCAGGGGGATGGATGCCAGACATTTTTGAATGCTACAAAACCTGGCTGGCTTCAGTGTTATTTCTGGAGCATAAAAATGTATTTGTGCAATTTTTCAGGATCTTTTATACTCAATAACTCATTTTTATTTTTCCGTTCTTGTTTAATTCATTTTGGATTAAAAGGATACCTCTGGAATTAAGTATGTTCTTGCCTGTTTAAAATCACTTATTAATAATATATTGGGACCTTGAACAGAGATTTCCCTGGATCCATTTCCCTGGGTGCCAGACACCTTCCAGAGCCTCTCTCCCTCCCTGCCCTCTGCAGCTGGACAGGGGAGAGAAAATACAGCAAAGGGTTCATGAGTTCAGGACAGAGAGAGCTCTTAGCCTGGAGGAAATTCTGCAGAGGAGTGAGATGAAGCACTTCATCCACTTCCAGGATTAAAAACGAGGCTCAGAGGCCACACCAGCAGCCCATCCTTCCCAGACAGCTGCCACAGAGCAGCTGAGGAAAACCCTGCCTGTGGCAGAAGTGTGGCAGCATTGACAGCAGCTCACACCAAGCAATGCACAACCAAATGTGTCCTGCCCTTGAGATACCAAGAGAAATTCATGCTGCCATGAAATTTCCTCCCTGCAGTGGGTGGGACAAGCTTCAGTTTTTGCTGTGTTTCAATTCATTTGCCTCATCTTGCTCTCATGGTGCAATCCCCAAAATCCCAGATGAAAATCCAAAGAATAATCAATACATTTATTTTTTCTTATTCAGTACAAGTTACTGATTCATCTGAGTTTATTCAAGATGTTCATGGTCCTCAGAGCAGTTTGGATGACCCCCACTTTATAACAATGGGAATCTTTCCTTAGCACTGTTTCACTGTGGGAAAAAATTGAATATTGTCAGCTAAGGCCATCTTAAATCTTGAACAAATTGCTTTTCCCCTCTCTAATTATCACTTACCAACAGATACACTCCAGCTTCCTCTTCCCATTCATATTTTCTTACATTCACAATCTAAAACCAGATGCTAATGAATCAGCATTTATCTGATTTCCAATTTCACTAATTATTTATGAGATCAGATAAATCAGTTTCATTTAGAATTATAGACTTAGTTACTCAAGGCAGAATTTTCTCTCAATTAAGAATTTTAAGCTGCCTAAAAGTAAACAACACAATAAAATTTAATCTCTGTTCAAGGTCCCAATATATTATTAATAAGTGATTTTAAACAGGCAAGAACATACTTAATTCCAGAGGTATCCTTTTAATCCAAAATGAATTAAACAAGAATGGAAAAATAAAAATGAGTTATTGAGTATAAAAGATCCTGAAAAATTGCACAAATACATTTTTATGCTCCAGAAATAACACTGAAGCCAGCCAGGTTTTGTAGTGTTCAAAAATGCTATGAAATAAATAGACAAATAAATGGAAAAATAAATAAATTAGATGAAATTTAAGGTGCTGAAAGATAAACTTCAACTGCCAGAGGTTAACCCCAGGGATGGGAATGTCACAGCTCTGGCATCAGAGCCCTGCAGGTGACACCTCCCCCAGCTCCAGGAGGGGCTCTGCCCCTCTGCTGATTGCACAGGCTTTCTTAATTAGATTCTGAGGACTTGTTACAGCTTTTTAAAGGTGTGTTTGTATCATTAAAGGTGAATTATTTTCCCCTCTGACAAATAACAACCTCAGCTGTCCCCCAGGTGCAGCCTCAAACCACGGGGGAGGGTTTCCCCAAAGGGCTCCTGCTGCATTCCCCACCTGCCCTTACCTTTTCCTCTCTTTCACACACACAGAATAAAGGCAGATTAAATAACCTGAAACCACATTTTTGAAGCACAGGTTTCCCAAGGGAGGAGTTTCTGGGGGCAGTGATGAGGGTGAAGCTCCTTGGTGTGAGCAGGAGCTGCTGGTTCCAGAGTGCCCAGCCCTGCATCCCTCACACCCCACACCATCATCTCTCCCCCAGGCAACAAAATCACACCACTTGCTCTTCACAGGTTAGCACTTGACTGTTCAATCCACATTTCTCTGCTTCAGTTCACCAAGGAAAGCCAAGAACTGAGGGTTTTCAGTCACCCTAAATCCCATCATTATTGACAACACAGCCACATTGCTGAGGGCTTTTTTTGGTTTTTTTGTGGACTGTTTTTCTAGCCTGAGGATTTTGGCTAGAAAAATTTTCAGCCAAGTGAAAGAGAATGGAGCAATGATATAACTTTTGTCCCATTTCCAGGCAGGGTGGCAGTGAGCCAGTTCCCAGAATTTTTCTCAGAAGCCAATTGATTCATGTTTGTCTCAAGTCCCAGTATCCTTGTGAGAAGCTGTCAAAGGGCAGCCAAAATTGTTTCACCTACAGATAAAAGGCCACTCTCCTTCAATCATATGCAAAAACCAGGGAAGTGCCTCAGAGCAAACAGCTTTGCCCAGAATTCAGATTTTGCACTCAGAAGTTCATCAGCCATTAGTCATTGCTGTAAATCAGCATGACTAATCAGCTCAGCTCCACATCTTAATGACACTGATGGATTTGCACCAGCCCCAGGACCTTTCCAACAGATCCAGGGCAACTCTGGTGAACTGCACAGTGGTCATGGAAACCTCCCCAGAAATCCTCAGCAAGTCTTGCTTTAAGCCAGGCTTGAATGTGTCCTGTGTCTAACACAGCCAACTTTCACACCTGGCCAGGGGCAGGAGCCATGCAGGCTGTGAAAATGGATGGGAAAGAGAGAGCAAAATGGAGAGCACCACAGCCTGGGCTTCTTTTGGCTTTGCATCTTAGAAATCAGCTTGTGNTTTTTTTTGGTCTTTTTTTAAAATTGTTTTTCCTCAGCTGGGAAATATCCCAGCCACTTAATGAGTTGAAATAGTTACTAATGGATTCAGGGAAGGCAAAAACTAAAGCTGGAGAAGTGCTGGGAGCACNTGTTAGGTACAGAGAGAAATGGGACTACATTTTAGGCATGTTCTTTCTTTCACCTGCTTGTATTTCAGAGTATCTCTATAACATCAATATATGGGCTCATTCACAGGAAAACTTTGCTTGTCAGACTGGAAGCAGTAACAGAAAGAGGGAGAAGGTAAAATGAACACAGCCATGACTATTCCACAGAACTTTCATGCCTCAGTGCTGTTCCATCAGACACCAGAGGCAAAAGATGATTTTGGGCATGTTTTGGACTGGTTATTCATCATGCCTGAAATTCAGCACTTTGGAATGAGCTGTATCATCTCACCAGCCCAGGGGGTTTTTTTTCCCCTTTTTTTTTTTGGTCTTTTTTAAAATTGTTTTTTCTCAGCTACTTAATGAGTTGAAATAGTCACTAATGGATTCAGTGAAGGCAAAAACTAATGCTAGAGAAGTGCTGGGAGCATAGAGCCAGGAGTGAAGGCAGGGTGGGGAAACCTGAGCAGGCCCCTTCCTTTTAAAGGCAGCGAAATGCTCAGCAGTTAATTGAGCAGAGGAGCTCAGCCCAATTTAATCATCTACAATACAATTTGAGTATCTCTGCTGTCCTGTGCAATGCTCTGCAGCTGCCTGGCACAGTCTGAGGTAGATGCCCGAATTTCAGCATTCAGTGTGAATGTCTGAGAGCAGTCTGATGGCTCATGGACCATTCCTGTTGTGAATTTAAAGCAATTGTAATGTCTGAGACAGTTTCTTCAATGTCCATAACTGAATTCAAATTAAAAGCAACAACCAAGAGACAGGAGCCTAAGTATCTGTGCCTGAGGCAGGAGAATTGATGTATTAACTGAAGGATGGAGTGGAACACATTGTACCTCAGGAAATGCATTTGCTCCAAAACACATTAAGACTGTCAACAATTTGGCTTGGATGTTCACAGCATGGTACACCCAAAAAAAAAATCATTACTGTGCCATGATATGCAATAAAACCAGGCTTCAACACAGACAGCAATGCTCCAGAGAGAAAAAGTACATGGCCAGCAAATCAAAGAAAAAGGCCCCCAGGTTGGAATAATAAGGGATTAAATTTTGCAGTGCATTTGATGTGAAAAGTTCCAATTAGATCCCAGGGTTCCTTGTGGCATGTGAAAGCCCTGTTTAATGCTGCTGCCCAGAATCTCTCAGCACTGCTCCTCATTGCTGCCTCACCTCTGCTCACACACAGCTCCTGTGGGTCAGTGCTGGCCCCCTGCACACCCTGCCCATCCCAGGGAGTCCTGCAGGGCTCCACATGCACTGGGCAAGGAGCAGCACTTGGCTGTGGACAAAAGGCATTGCTGTGCTTTGGCAACCCAAATAATTCTTGTCCTGCAAAACTGGGGCTTTGCTACGTCTTTGCATGAACCAAAACATCTTCAGTAAATAATTATTCTGTGTTCCACTTGTTCTACTCGTACCAGCATTAAAGAAAGAAAAAAATCAAGGCCTAGACAAAAATGAAATGCATCCAGGCAGGTTTGAATGTCTCAGAAGGAGACTGCAGCATCTCTGTGGGCAGCTGTTCCAGTGCTCTGGCACTCTCACAGCACAGAACTTTTCCCTTCTATTCTAGTTTTCAGTTCATGTCCATGGTCCCTGTCCTGTCCCTGGGCACCTCTGGAAGGAACCAATTTGATTCTTGTGTACAGAGCCCAGTGAAGCCAAGGGAAAAGGGGTGGTAGAGCTCACCACAGATGAGAACAGAAACAACTCTGCATATTTAAATGACACCTTTTTGCTACTGTATCCAAACTATTATGTTAAAAAAATTCACCAAGAGGGGTTGATAGGTTTCCTTTTTACCTGCAGCAGATGATAGTTTGGGGGGGGTAAGTGGAATATTTTCTGTAGAGGTTTTAAAGAAACTAAAAAAACTCATTGAAGCCAAACCAAATTAGAGCCATCTACTCTAAAAATAATTTCCTGCCCCCCTTCCTGCCCAAATAGTTTGTTAAGAAGAAAACGTCCAGATTTTCAGTCTGAAAGTATCANATAAGGGATTAAATTTTGCAGTGCATTTGATGTGAAAAGTTCCAATTAGATCCCAGGGTTCCTTGTGGCATGTGAAAGCCCTGTTTAATGCTGCTGCCCAGAATCTCTCAGCACTGCTCCTCATTGCTGCCTCACCTCTGCTCACACACAGCTCCTGTGGGTCAGTGCTGGCCCCCTGCACACCCTGCCCATCCCAGGGAGTCCTGCAGGGCTCCACATGCACTGGGCAAGGAGCAGCACTTGGCTGTGGACAAAAGGCATTGCTGTGCTTTGGCAACCCAAATAATTCTTGTCCTGCAAAACTGGGGCTTTGCTACGTCTTTGCATGAACCAAAACATCTTCAGTAAATAATTATTCTGTGTTCCACTTGTTCTACTCGTACCAGCATTAAAGAAAGAAAAAAATCAAGGCCTAGACAAAAATGAAATGCATCCAGGCAGGTTTGAATGTCTCAGAAGGAGACTGCAGCATCTCTGTGGGCAGCTCTGGCACTCTCAGAGTACAGAACTTTTCCCTTCTATTCTTATGGTTCTTCCTGTGTTTGAGTTCATGCCNGTTCTGTCATGCTGCACTGGAAATTTGCTGTGCCCTGTGAAACCACTGAGTCTGTTCTCTGCTTGCTTTGATTCCTTCACTGAGAGCTGGAAGCAAAACAATCTGGTGGGTGAGATGTTTTTCACTTCTCTACAGTTCCACTTTTGGAAGTTTATCTCCCCTTATCTTCCCTTCTGCTTGCTCCTTTAGTGACCTTGGAAAACAGAGATAGAGATCACAGAAGCAGGATCCTGAAAGGATTATTGCTTTTATTATCTGACTATTGGGAAGCTGATTAAAAGCACATATCCTCTCACAGACTACCCTGCCCATTAGCACTCTCAGCTCTCTTAAAAAGGTCACTGAGCAGGATATTAAAAACTTAAGTGCTGAGCACTCTTTACTTCCAGTACTGGTGTTGTCATGGCAAATGCTGTAGGAAGTTGTCCCTAGCTCAGTCCTATCTTAATTCCTACTACAGCACAACAATAGCAACAAGGATTTTGATAAGGAAACCTCCCTGGCCTGATAGCGAGGCAAAGAATTGTGGTGGGTGATGGACAGCTCCATAAATATTGCTATTTTATCTGCACCATTTCAGCCAGATCTCTGGTCTGTGATGGTCCCTGAGCCACTGACCAGGACACAGTGACAAGAGGCTTGACCTGGCTTGGGGCCATCAGCACATCTCTGCTGAGTGGCAATACAAAGCCAAGATCACTGTGTGAACATCACTGCAGATGTTCATGGTTTCACAATGCCAAGCCAAGGACATTTCACAAGGTCTGAAGATAAGGCCTTTACTACTTTCCCATTATAAGAGCAAGCTGCTTTCTAATGCCATTTCTCTTGAAGCTCTCAGCTGCTTTGGCATCTCCTAATGTCTCCTCCAACCATGCAGAAAGGCAAGACATAAATCCTGAAGACACTCAGAGAGNGGTGATGGACAGCTCCATAAATATTGCTATTTTATCTGCACCATTTCAGCCAGATCTCTGGTCTGTGATGGTCCCTGAGCCACTGACCAGGACACAGTGACAAGAGGCTTGACCTGGCTTGGGGCCATCAGCACATCTCTGCTGAGTGGCAATACAAAGCCAAGATCACTGTGTGAACATCACTGCAGATGTTCATGGTTTCACAATGCCAAGCCAAGGACATTTCACAAGGTCTGAAGATAAGGCCTTTACTACTTTCCCATTATAAGAGCAAGCTGCTTTCTAATGCCATTTCTCTTGAAGCTCTCAGCTGCTTTGGCATCTCCTAATGTCTCCTCCAACCATGCAGAAAGACAAAGCATAAACCCCGAAGACACTCTCCTAAACCCAGGAAGAGCTTAGACAGTGAGAATATGCTCCCAGCCTCTCTGTTCAAAGTCCCAGTTAGAAAATCAGTGTATTTATGAATAGATTGCAGCAATCATCTCCATGAGCACCTGAGTCCTTTTGTGTGGTCACACATTTTCTTTAATACAGCAGTTTTTATTCCACACCTGCTTTGAGCAGCAATGAATCCGCTGGAACCCCGGGGTGCTGTGGTGTTTAATTGAGGAAAGGCAGCAGATTGCCAGATGGACAGAAATAACTCACAGGAGCTTTTTCTCTTTTTTTTGGGATGACATCAATGCATTGCTGCTTTTATGGAAGAATCCCCCACAAGTTTACAGAGCACTGTGAGTCAGCCTCATCCCTTGGAATAAATCCGGGCGAGGGTCGGTGCTTGTGCTGCTGGTTTGGGCCCCAGGAAGGGAAGAATTCCTGCTTGCTGACAGCTGTTATGCAATGCAGACAACCCATCTTCCTGCAGCCATTTGTGGGTGTCAGGAGAAGCCAAGAATAAACCAGGAAAAGCCTCTGGAAAGGTCTGCTCTTTCAGCAGTGAGCTGAGAGGAACATCTCTCGAGGTACAGCCAGCATGCCCTGGCTTCAGCTTAAAACACAGCCTTGGGTGACCTCTGCTATGTGATCACAGGTGATAACTGCACTTAAAATTGCTGACTGAGCTGCCCAGGAAGTGTTAAAACCAGCACAGAAGTTAGAAAAAAGACTTACATCCCTGTCCATATGGGATACATTAGAGTTGCTAAGCTTAAGAAAATAGGCAGGTGCCCCCTCCTGCTCATTGAGGGGAGTTGTGAAGCAAATTGCAGCATTTAAGATCCTGCTTACCCACAAGCCAGATAAATCAGAATTTAATTTCTTCCTTTCTTTTTCAACAGCTTGTCTCAAACCAGCTACAGTAATATCCTGTAGCAGAGCAAGCAGGTCAGCACTGACTGCCATCCAGAGGGATTGATGGTCAATTAAAAGAAAGAAGCCAATTAAGAGGCAATTGGGCACTCCTGGTCAGGAAGATACTGGGGAGAAAAGAAGGGAGATAAGGAACAGGAGTGTCTGAGAACACCCAGTCTCCCCAGCACAGGCTGAGGCAAATCTGGTGCTGTGGATGAGAGACATTTCATGTCCTTGCCTGCAAACTGAGGAAGAATGCTGTGATCAGACCCTGGGAATTAAAAATAAAATCAAAATCCTAACAACAACACTTCATTTTTGTCAGCTTTAAGCTCCTTGTTTTCCTTGTTAGCAAGACCAAGAAATCTCTTTGCCAGAGAAAGCTCTATAACTCTGTAAACTTGCAAAAGTTTGTGAAAGACAGGATTACTGATTAAGTCCTGATTAATGCTGAAGCTTTAGGGCAGTCTAGCAGCTAAATTAATACTTAAGCTGTGCATGCAGGATTCAAAACCAACTGTTAACTCTCTTGAGACATCCAAAGCTTGTTCTCAAGGTCTTCAGAACAAGCATAATAATCCTGGGTTGGGTCCCATGCACTCTGAGCACAACAAAATTGCAGTCACATAAAACCACAGAGAACAAGGTTAGAAGGAAGCCCAAGTAATAAAAGGTCATGCCACATGAAAAGCTGACCTTCACTTTGCTGCAACTGAGTTTTTGCAAAAGGAAAAAATTGGAATCCCTTAAGAAAGAAAATGCAAGATGAAGCCTCCCCCAGATCCACTCCCAAATCAAAGGTCAATAATGTAAAATGTACCTTTTTATAATGCCCAAAAAAACTGAATATACTGGATGTGATGAAGTGTCTACTACCAGCTAGAATCAAGAAGAACAGAAGATAAATTTGGATGAAAAGTCTCCTCTGGAATGCACCAGATAAGGCTTCTTGCAATTTCATAAACCTATACAGAGAAGACACTTTTAATTCAATCAGCAATAAAGAGTTTCAATTAATTCCAAAGGGGAAACAAAAAAACCAAGCACATCTCTGCTCAGCATAAAAAGCAGCAGACTTTGTAATGGAGCAGAAGGACTCACACTTTTATCTCTTTTTCAGCAATAAAGCTCTGTAAACTCTGGGCATGAACCTTCTCAATGCTCTCAATTACTTGGTCAAACAAAAGCCAAGTCCCTGCCCTGCACTGCCCAGACAAGGTTCCCAATCAGAGCAGATCAGGAACAGGACATGGACTGTTCCACTGTGGGCACGTTTGGAATCTGAGGAAATTACCTTTTTATTTTAAACTACGAAAATTCTCATCCTACGTCTGCATTCGAATCCACAAATGGTTCCTAATAGAATAACATGCTGATTGAGTCATCAAATAAAACACTGCTGGGGCTGGGAGCAGCAAGGACCAGCTGTTTCTGAGAGCAACTCTGTGCCATGTGCAAAAGCTGACAAGTTTTGAGTTAACATCCTGACCATGCTGTCCTTTCCAGCAGCAAGAGGACAGAGGCACAGCTCACTGGGTCAGAGCCTGGTGCTGAAAACACCAAGGTCAGGCTTTGATCTCTGGCCATTCACTGGCTTCATGATCCTTGTGGGTCCCTGCCCACCTGGAATATTCTGTGATTCAAATGTGGAGTCAACAGGAATGTTCCTACCCAAAGTGCACAGAAGGGAAGGAACCTCTGCCTTCCAATTAATTATTTAAATGACTTGATGCAACCCTTATGTTCACAATCTGCAGCTACACTGAGAAACATAAGTAATCCAAAACCTCCCAGGACCTTCATCATTGCAGAATGTGCAGGGGGAACTTGTTGACAACAGCAGCAGTAATTTAAATCTGCTGGCACTCTTGGAAACAAATAGCTCTGTCCAAAATCCAGCTGGAGCTGCTTCCCCCTCCTCCTGGGCTCAGAGTAGCAGGACACCACACCTCCAGCACCAGGTGATCAGCAGGGCAGGGGGTGAATCCTGTCCATGTGGAGCTCATGGGTGTTTCCCCTCCTGAGAAAAGCACAAAGCAACTCTTCTGCAGCTGCCACTGAGAAATGCTTCCCCCAGAAGCAGCTTGTGTGGCTCCTCACTCTGTTCCTACTGCTGGACAGCAACCATGGATTATTTTTGTGGAAACAGATACCCTCTCCACAAGTGCAGTTCTTCACTGTTAAAATCAACAAGCAGTAATGGGTGGGTGATGTTAAAGCTTCTCTGTCTCCCCACCAGAAAGTGATTTTATCATTAATTTTTTGGTCAAATCCCAACAAATCATTCCCACCCACCAGAGGAGGATGTGCTGCAGCAGTCTGAGACTTCACAAGTCTCCAGTGAGACACCCCTGGAGTCTTGACCTCGTGTGCAGACCTTGTCTTTCTGCTCAAAACATCCTTCAAGATCTGTAACTATTGATTTTACAGTATGTAAACTTCAAAACACCTCTCTGAATTTTGAGAGACAAGGACAGTATAACAAAAATCAAGCGGATGAAAGACAAGACCATGCAAATGAGTTAAACCATTTTGCTATAGTTTTTTTTAAATTAAGCATACAGAGCTTTTATGAAGGTAGTGAAAATCTTCTAGATGAGCCTTTAGGGCACATCAGTCTGAAATTATTTTCTTTCTGCTCCCTCCTCACTAACATTGCTCAAAAACAATGCTGAAAGTCATTGCCAGCAATGTCACTGAGCCTGTGAAAGGCACCACAAAGGCTTCTGTGCCTCAAGGCACATCACTTCTGCTCCTCCTTTTACTTTTCCATGTATTTAATTGAACTCAGCAGCAACCTTTACCACATGAAACCAAGATGGCAAAACAGTGGATCTGATCTGTGTGCTGAGTCTGCCTTGCTGTGAACTGTGGGGGAAGTGGTGCCTGGAGATTCCCTGGGCTGGAAATGGCAGAGCCCATGTTATCAATCCCCCTGCTCCCACTTGATGGCAAGTTTTGCCCCACATCTTTTCCATTTATCAGCCCACAGCAAAAAAATCAGGATTTTGCTATAGTGCAGAAATGTTCATGGGACATGAACCCTAAGTGACATGAAACTGTTGACAGGGAGCAACATCCTTTACCCTAATCCTTATGCTTTCAAAATACTACAAACCATGGGCAGTCAAAACAAAAGTAAAACTGAAATCCATACAAGCCAAAACATTTTATCTACAGACCAGTCTCCCCTTTGCTTTATTCTGTGCTGTGTTTCACCCCAAACTTTGTCTGCCAGGAAGGTTTTCCAAAATGTAAAGCAGTATCTTTAATGTTTGGCTGATATCCAGGACTGTGGGACATCCTCCCTGGTTGGAAGGTACAGAAACAACACAGCTAAATGTGTTCAGGACCACAGGAGGTGTCTTCTCATCTGCAAAGAGAATCAGGAAAAACTCCAAGAGAAGGGCCTGAAGTCTGAGATTAAAGCTCTAAGAGTTACCACACATACCTAATTAGCAGAACACAGTGTAGGAGAGTGATCACCTTCTGTGTTTGGGTGAGAGTGTGTCACACTGCTACACGAAGGAACAGCACGACACAGAAATCATGAAAGAAAGAGAGATTCACTAAAAATCAGGGATATTGTAGACAGAAGAGGGAAAAGGTTCTAATTGGTGGAGAAAGTCCCCACCTCTACACACACACTGGCTAATACACATGCTTGTCAAGGAAATCCATCTCACCAAGAAGAATGTAAACATCCAAGCTAGTTAGAAAACAACACCTGTTATTTACATGAAAAACCCATGGGAAAACTGACTCCAAACTACAACTTATCAGAAGGCTTGAAAAATTCAGGGTGACAAGAATGCCCTGAACTGGCACAGCTGGAGGGCAGGGCAGGAGAGCAGTGCCATCCATGCCCCAGAGACACCTGGGCTGTGCTGTGGGCTGTGTGTGCTGCCAGGCAGGGGGTGAAGGTAAACACACCCCCAACTGCCCCCTTCTTCCCCTTTGGCAGAGACCTGGGTCCTCCCCTGCTCCTGAGGGAGGATGGACACAGCTGGGAGGGCAGCAGAGCCTTCCTCACTCCCCAGTGGTTTCACCTGAACTGGGCAGCAGCTCAATGCCCAGCTCTGCTGCATCCACCTCAAATTACAAAGCATTTATAATGCACAGGATCAATGAAATCACTGCAAAACCAACTCGGTCCTCAAGTTGCAGAGAAGAAGAAATTCTGGCAATAATGGAAGGACATAATCAGTGTTATTGTCATAAAATGCCTGTAGTTACTACACTGGCAATTTTTCCAAATGGGCTGGCTTAGAGAGTGGCCTCTTGCACTGATTACTAAATTATTTCCTTTACAAAGGTCTAAGTGGCTCTGTTTTCCAGATGAATAGCCAGAAGCCACTTGGTTCAGAGCTTCAGCCCCCTGAGATTCATCTTGGACAGTAAAGAAATGAGACAGATGAGCACTAAACTGCTCTGTGTACAAACCCAGCAGTGGCTTGGCTGATGAGAACACTTTGCTAAAAGTACCACTGAATTTAAAATACAGACAGAGGTGAACTCAGGCTAGTTAAAAGTTAGAAGAAGTCAGAAAAGCAGTATTTGATAACAAAGCCTTTTAAACCAGATAGAGCTTCCTGAAGAGAATTTTGGCTTCACCACATCTCACTTCCTCTGGGAGAGCTGCCTTTGCCAGGCAAATTAAGAGCAGAGAGCTGGAACTGGCACTTTCCCAGCCCATCCACTGCCAGCATCCTGCAGTGCCCTGTCCCCATCCCCTGCCCCCAAGGAGCAGAAATCCCTTCATTTGAATGTGCAGTTATCATTTGCCCAGAATTTGAGCAACACTTACTTTTTCCTGGCCAGAGAGCACCTGTGCTCAGGGAGGGGAGCTCTTTGCAGCCACTTGCACATCTGGTGGGTGGTGGGAGCAGCTGGCAGGGGCTGGAGCAGGAGCAGCCGTGGGTGAGGATCTCAGGCAGAGCCGTGGGCACGTGGGATTCCAGCAGCCTTTGCAGACATGGAGCAGCTCAGCAGGGAACAGGGAAGTTCAGCAGCTGCTCCTAAGGAGGTTTGAGGCCCGTGCACAACAATCTGGGCAGGTTTGCTGTGCCTGTGGCTCCCAGCTGGAATCTCAGCGGGCTCTTCTCGAAGCACTGCGAGCCTGTGGATGGCACTGCTCACTGGGGAGGAGACTCAAACACGCCAGGGACACCTCTGGGGGAGAGACATGGAGAGAGAGATGAATGAAAAACAATGTTTAGCCTTGAAATTTAAACGTCTGTGGCTTTTTCTAGAGTATGTTTGAAACCTCCCGATTAAATTAGTCCATTAGAGAAAATCCTATTAATTGGACAGCTTGGCCAGCTGTGGCTTACTGAGAATTTATTCTGGTTTTAGTGTTTTATCATTAAACATAGTTCTGAGTAATTCAAACCCCACAACACCAAGGAAAAAATTGTCCATAATTAACATCTGCAAGTGGAAGCAGCTTTCACCACACCAACACCAGCACGAGCTCATACCACTCTCCTCCACTCCACTTGTTTATTTAGTCTGGTTTATAACCACTTGTTTATTTATTTATATTTATTTATTATATTTATTATCTTATTTTATTTATTTATTTATCTCCACTTGTTTATTTAGTCTGGTTTATCACCCAGTTTCTTCTCTGGGTTCCACTGATGCCAACCTGCACTGGTTTGAAGGGTTCCTCTGCAAACACAACAAACAGCTCCACGCAGGAAGGTTTAATCTGTCACCAGGGGTTTTCAGCGATCAGGTCCCTGAGCATCAGCTTTGTTAATTAAAGTAGCACACCTGAAAAATTAACAGAAGGGAATACCCTGGCATATTTCTGTGCAATGGAGAATTTATACCTTCAGCAGGCACCAGTGGACTGAAAAAAGCCAGTATAACATGACACATGCTGTTGCAGCATCCCTGGGCTAGAAAGGCAAGTAACATGAGTCATTTAAAAACCAGAAACATCCAAAAGGTCATTAAAAAGCTACTAAACTGCACAAAATCAAATAAATTCATTAATCAATTAAAACCTCTATGAAGCATCCTAATTGAATTTTGCTGTAGCAGTGTCACATGGCTGTGGGAACTGCCCTTCAGTAACCCAACCAAAAATTGGCACATTCACATCCCTACTTATTCTCCCTGATTAGTGAAATATCAGAAGGGAATAATCAACAAGGTGAAGGGATTCAGGAAAAATAAATAGCAGTATTTAAATTTCATTGTGTTCTTCTCATTCATGAATCTTAAACTCATTTATCCAGGAGAGTGGAGGGAATTGTGGCCATGAAGCACCACTCATCTCATGGAACACAACATCACAGGCAAGGGGAACCCTCCAGCACAAGAGCCCAGGTCAGGGAAAAGCCTGGCTCTGAGGAACTGGACAGCTCTTGCTCCAAAACATCTCCACTGCACAGCCCAAGAAAACCAAATGGCAAAATTCCCCTTGCACCCCACACCCTCACACAGAGCCCAGAGCCTGCAGCAGCAGGGAAACCTCCCTGCAGAGGCTGTGCAGGAACCCAGGAAAGTCCAAATCTCTCCCCAGGAGTCTCCTGTGATATCTGGCACAGCACAGAAGTGCTGAATGAGGGGGGGAAGGAGCAGGAAAAGCAGCAGCAGCACAAGGAAGGCCATGAGCAGATGTGTGTTGGGTGTCTGCCCCACCAAAGCAGGGAAATCAGCAGAGGAACAGGAGCTCAGGGGAGGCACTCACATCTGTAAGCATGGAAAATGGGAAAATTACTGATGTAACTGATCTCAGCCAAGCCACAGACCTGCTGTCATAGAAATACACCAAATATCAGCCTGTCAGTGCTCTTCAAAGGGGAGAGGAAGCCAAGCAGGAGGCACAGAAGATCTGCACAAAGTGTTTGTGGATAAGAGATCCTGTGATGGACCATCCAATGCAGGTCCTTGGCTCTGCAGCACTGTCTGCTTTCAAGTACCACAACATTTCTGTCCTTAAAAACCCCTTTTTTGCAACAGCAGTGACTCTGAACTGGTGACTCTCCTTTACCAGGCCACCCAAAATGATGTGATTTATACAAGGATGACAAACCCCAGTGAAGACTTTGCCATGCTGCAGTCCCAGGCCCAAGGCTCATCTGGATGAGTCCCTGAGCATGTGAGAGCTGCTGTGAGCCCAGGCCAGGCTGCAGCAGCTGCTCTGAGGCTGTGAGGAGTGAGGAACCCCCAGCCCTCCACACTGCACAATGCCTGCTCCTTTATCTTTTGCAAAATGACCTCTCAGGAAAGCAATTTCCAAAGTGACTGGTGCTGCTGGTGACACACAGCTGGGGGAAAGGGAGAATTTGCAGTGATTAGAATAGATCAGATTTATGGACTAACAGGACAGAAGCAGGGAATGAAATGTAACGAGGCCCAGGAAAAAAATCAAACACATGCTCTATTCCAAAATAAACAGCAGTGTACAATTAGACAGCAAACACCATCTAAAACAATTCACATAATGTTTCAGAGCAGGATAAAGAAAAAGCAGAAAAGATCTTGCAGCTCTTAGAGACTTCACAACACAGAGAACAAACGAAGGGAAGGCTTAAGGCGAGCTGAAGCATCCCCAGGAAATGCACAAAGAGCCTGTCAATCTCAGGAGCACTTTTTAACACACTGAAAAATGTGACATTCAATTCAAAACGCAGGAAAAAGAAGTATTTTAATAAGTGCAGTGGCTACAAAAGAAACCATTGAGTTTGCATTTTTAAAAAAATCAACACATGAAAAAAAATTTGTCTACATAATTAGTGACTTGAGGCAATTGTGGCTAATCATATTATGATCAAAAGATTAGAAAAGACCTCACCTCATCTTTACCTAAGAAAGGATTGATGATAACTGCTGTTTTTATGAACTACAGTGGTTTGCAATTAAGCATAATTCATGTGTTTAGCCAGAGAATTCCCTGGGTTGCAGCTTTCTTTACATGTTAATAGGAAACATCTTAGGCTTAAATATTTGGTTTGTGTGAACTTGAGATGTTATGATGGGTTTGAATCTTAATATAGGAATTATGCAATGGCATTTTAATTCTGAAGGGGTATATTTCAAACAGTTTTGTTTCAAACAGGCAGACAAGGTTTGAGTTTAAAAGACAAAATCAACCCAAACAAAACCACCAACAAACCCCCCCTGTACCCCCAGACTTCACATTCCCTGGAGATGGAACTGATTTGAAGGATGTCACCAACAAGAAAGGGCAGCTCCAAAACTGAATTCTCATCAGAAGCCAAGCAGATGGGACAGGAAATGTGGTCCAGCACACCCACACAGCCAGTTCACAGGAGCAAAGGGGTCTCATCCAAAATAGGAGGCTGAGCAGGGTGTCAGGTACAGCATCTCAGCTCATCACAAGGCTCCAACACCCACTCCTTTAATCCCTGTTTTCCACTGGATCCCACTGACCCCCTTTGCCAAAGTGGGAAAACTCTCTGAGTGCTGTTTGTGGTGTGACTTTGTGGTGCCAGTTTTCCTCAGCACCACAGACAGGAGCCAGGCTGGGCCCAGGAGGGTCCCCAGATCCATCACCACTCCAGGCACCCCACAAGACAAATTTTCATGGCCCAAATGCTCTTCCTCAGGTCCTGGAGCCTCGTGGGGATCAGAGAATGTGGTGCTCATTTTCTCAGCTCGTTTGATATGAGAAATGTGCAGGATGAAGACAATTCCTTTGGCACCAGTGGGAATTCATCATCCCAGAGCCATGCAGTCACCTCCCCACTGCCCTCCCCCACCACAAGGTTCTCACAAAGACACCCACACCTTGTGTTCAGGGGATTTTGATGGTTCCTTTTCCAGCCAGGAAAGCACAGCCCCTGCTCAGGGCTGAGCTGCCCAAACACCCCACACCCCTCTGGCAGCTCCCAGCTCAGCCCAGCCCCTGTGACAAACCTGCTGTGAGACCTCACTTCCACACCGCCACATCCATGGGGCAGGCAGCTGCACTTCTGCAAAGCCTGGCTTAAACTCCGGCTTTAGTTCAAACAGGAATCAACTCAGGGAAGCCCTCAAAGATCCCTTTTGCCTGTAGGAACACTCAGAGCACAAATCACTGCGTTCTGTCCTGGCGCCAGGCTCTGTACTCACTTTGTGCCACCGTGGAGGGCTGCCAGGAGGGAAGGGACAGGAGCTGGGCTCCATTAGCCTGAGCTGAGCTTTTCATGATCTTCCCAGAAGTGGCTGCCCCTGCTGCTCTGATGCATCTGTGCCCTTCTCATCCAAGGCACTGAGAGCCCACGCTGCAGCCCCGGGGTCCCTGCAGCTTCTCATGCTGGGTGAGAGCAGCACAGAGAGAGCTGGTCCTGCAGAAAGTATCACTGAGAATGAATTCTGTGTCAGCTCAGTGTCTCCAAGGAATGACATGCACTGGCCAGGCTGCAGACATCCCATAATGTGCTGATTCTGAAGATGTGCAGAAGGAAAGAAGGAAGGAAGTGGCATTTCTATCAGCAGGAAACATTTGGGTGGAAGTTCAGACAGCTTCAGGAATGACCAAGGGTGCTTGCCCAAGAGGCCACAGCAAGTGAATTTTGTCACCTAAAATTTAATGAGCCATTCCTACCGAAAGGAGTTTGCTTTTTTTCTGTCCCTTCAGGGGGGACTCACCCAAATAATCTGCTCAGTGCTCCCAAGGAGGTGAGGAGACACACACCAGGGCCTCTGTTACAGCCACTGCCTTCACAAAATTTAATGTTTAATGGCTGTGAGGTTACACTTGGCACTGGCAGCTTTAAGACCTGGCCTAGCTAGGATGGGAAAAGTGCAGCTTGTTTAAATTAGTTATGTCTTTCAAAAAAAAAAATCAGGGAAGGTCTTTAAGAGCACTGAGCAATAACAGTTAATAATATCTGTGTCACTGGGCTGGCTTGGCTTTAGACATCAAGGGGCTCTCTATGGATTTTGCCATTTATTAGTATTTTAAATTTTTTTAGATTAGAACATTACTTTTATTACTGCAGCTGGGAAATAAATATCTGAAGAGGGTTTTTCCCTTTTTAATGCAGGGTTACAAATTGATTTACAGTGAAAATTATGAAGCCTTAATATTTGAGCTTCCTCTGGAACACACTGTTCCTGCCAGGTCAGTACCACGGAGCAGCATTTAAAACTCATGCAAATCCATGTCTTGTGGGGCAGCCAAAATGCAGTCACTGCTGACCTGTGCCACAGGACTAAGAACCAACTGCCAGCAAAGTTCTGATCACCAATCTGGGAATTAAAAACCCTTCTAAAGTGATTACAGCCAGGATTTGCAGGGACAGCACAAAGGGCACCTCTTTCCCTGGCATGAGCCATTACCTTCTGTATGATTTGCTTTCTGTGTTTTAAGGCTCCCCAAACACTTCTGCATTAATTGCATTAATGCAGCTAAGCGATAAATGCAATTTAAAAAAAAAATTAAAAATCACAGGACTCATTTACTTCTCCCAAGCATTTTCTGATGGATAATTTTAGTGTCCACTCTGTAGAACAGCCCCTCAGAGGCAGGGTTTGAACAGCCACAACCCAGCACTTTCTGAAGTGATCACACCAGTCCCCCATGCCTGCATTCAGCCAAAAACACCACATTTATTTCAAGGTTTGCACCATTTCAGAGGGCTGCACAATGCCTCACAGATAAGCAGCACTGCAGAGGAAACAAAGGCAGGGAAAGGGCAGGCACGGGGGACAAGGAGTGACTCCACAGGACATCCATCATGGCATAACAAGCACTGCACTCTTGGCAGGTTTATCACTGGAAAAAAAGGGAATTAAGAGCAGCCTGAAGAGCCACAGCACATGGGAGCTGCCCAGTGCTCGAATTTCACATCTGCATTTACTGATGTTGTAAATGTCCACGTCACGAGTCTCACAAAACTCATTTCCTGTAATCAAACAGCCAAGTGGAAATTTGAATTTTTGTAGTTTTGGGGGCAGGAGGAGGGGCTGAGAACCCCCATGGCTGAGAACCAATAACTGGAAATAGTGTGATGCCAAATGAGTAAAACTTACAGAAGTAGTTAAAAGAATCATGAAAAGCCTCAAAACAAAGGTGCTGAGTCAAGTTTTTCTGAGTGTGTGCCAGCACTGCACTGCTCAGAAAACAGATGAACTCTTCAGAAAAGATCTGTCACAACTCTCCTGAATATAATTTTCATTTCAATTCACTTGACAAACTTCCCAGCAGGGGCAGTTGGGAATCACACACCCAATGCCACACTGTGTGCCTAATGCCTGAACCAGCTCCCTAATGGACAGTAATTATTATATAAGATGAATTAAACATGAAGATTGTTTATTTCCACGGCACATTTTAAGTGTGTACTTGTATGTGATGAAAGTTTTATTGTTTGTGCTTGGGAAATAAAAGGGGCAGGATGCCCAGTGTTAAAAGGGATTTTCTAATTGAACTTTAATGAGCCTTGTCAAACCTCTTGATGCAGCTTTCTCACTTCTGAGGATCACTTGGTCCTTATCTAAAGAACGAGCCTGAATTAGCATTAAAAGGCAGCAGAGCTGAGCATGTTGAGCCTTAGCTTTAAACTGAGGCAAAATATTTTTCTTTTAGAAACAAGCCAAATGGAATTAGCTAATGGAATTATTTTACATTCTTTTAGATAATGTACGTAATTTATTTACATGGTTTCATTTATGAGGGAAAGCACTGAGGAAAAAGAAGAAATGAAAAAACCCCAACCAGCCAAAACTCTGCTAGTTGTTGGCAGATTTAAAGCAACAGCAAATTCCACATTTCAGAAGTTTTCCCTAAAGCTTCCCCTTGAAAACAAGAAAATTGTTTTGTCTTTTCCAAAGGAGAGATCACATTTTGACCCTTTTGCTGTGTCCAAGGTCATGGCAGATGCCTCAGAACCAGCAGCACATTTATGCTGTTCACACTGCCAGAAAACTGGCACCCAATTGTGAAAATTTCTTATTTTAATGCAAACATTGCTACAGCAAAGGAACATTCTGTGTGATTCAAGCAGGAAACAGTTCCAGAGGAAGGGAAGTCCCAGAGGAGAGTGTGGCTGTGCTCCTCTGGATCTCCCTGGGCTGCAGCAGGTCCCAAAGCACCACAGAGGGGCTCCCAAAAAACCCCCAATTTTTAACAATAAAACACACACGACTTCCTGGATTCACAGACCTTTTGGAAACGTTTTCTTTCTCTTCATGCCAACCTTTCCTTCTTAAACACAGCTCTTCCTTTGGCCTCAAGGTGCTTTTACAGCCACTTCCTGGTGCTGGAGATCTGAAATGCCAGAGCTCCAACAGGGCAGTGAATGATTCCTGTCAGCCCAAATCACAGACTCAGGAACTCAGATTGCTGCCAGCAGTGCTAAAATTCATGAGTACAGTTTATGAGTAACCCTTAGTTCAATTTAATTACCTTACACCAAACGAACTGGCAAAAACCATGGCTGCAATCCAGGAATCAGGGAATTATCCATCCAAGTATAAGAGCACTCCTAATCTGAGGTTGGGCAACCACTTCCTCTCATGCCTTTGTGGTATCAAAGGCTTCTGCCATTGAAAAGACATTTTCAATTATGATATATTCCTATTCTGTTAAAAAAAAAGGGCACCCCAATGAAATATAAAATCCTCATTTCATTACATCCCTCCCATTACAAGCCCATTGCTGTTTTAAAAATTTCCTAGCTGTTAAACAGGAATATCATTCCAAAGGAAAAATAATGTCAGGGATAAAACTTTGCTCCTGAAGAAAACTAGAAGTTCACTTAGTATTTTAAAGACTTCATTAACAAAACCCTCTGTGGGTACCTACAAATGTTAAATTAAGATCAAGACCTTAAACAGTTTGTCAAACAGATGAGCACATCAAAGCATTTCAAAGAGAAAGAACCTGAGACTTGAGAAGCTGTCAAGAGAGCAGGAGTGAGAAGAAATAAAGGCTAATGAAGTAACTGCAATGCCTGAAGAAATGTCTGGAAGAGGCTTTCCTCTACATTATCATTTTAGAGCACTACAAATGAGGCTGAATTCATTTTATGAGGCTGAATTCACTTCATCACATTCAATATTTTATTACATAGAGATGCATATTTCTACAAAGATCCATTCCTCCCTTTCTTAATCTCTTTATAACTGAGAGATCTCTTTGCTGTTATTTTGAAGTTATTTTGTCACATCGGGAAATAGAGGAGAAAATATTGCACCCATTCCTGTGGAGCTGCTGGAAGGTTCTGTAGTCCTGGTGCAATCCCCAGGATTTAATGGACTGAGGTGGGGATTAAACAGCCCATTTACTGTGGGAAATTCAATGTAATTCATGTAAATCAATCTCTGCAAAGATCCAGAACAAGCAAATCAAACTTCTCTTCATCTATAACCCAAGGCTCAAGGAAACCCTCAACATCCTCACCAACATCTTCAGGCTTGAGGCTTTAATTTGGGGAGAAAAAAAGCACCTGCTCTGGAGTTCAGCATGATACAAGTGTGTCTGTGCACCTCTCATCCCCAGCAAAGGTAGGGGTGTGAAAAAGTCCATTTATTGCCTGTCTGCTGTTAATAATAAAGAATTATTTGTTAGGAGGAAGCCAAGTTAACAACTTACCCCAACTCCAAACCTGCAGAGCTGTGTAGTCACCTGTGCATCTCCTCTGTGAGCTCATAAACTAATGGGTATAAGCTGTTAAAATACCTCTCTCAGGTTTTCAAAATAATATCATTTTCTACACATTTTTTAAAATGGATTTTTAAAGTCCATTTTTGCCTTGTGTAACACACACTGAGCCTGCAGTCTGCATGTTAATTATCCCACACCCAGCATGGAAAGAGCTCAATCTTCTGTGAGACTTGGGATTAAACCTTCTGTCCTGCAAAAATCCATCCTCAATCCTGTCTCCTTGCATTCACTGCTGTGCTGCCCCACCAACACAACCTGAATTTTAAGTGCTGTGAGATTACTGGAAGATGATGTTTCAGCTGCCTCTTTTATTGAGCACAACACTTCCCAAAAGATGACGGCTTTTGATGGATGGTTATTTGCAAACCTCACTTGTAAGATAAAAGCTAAGCCAGCAAAACAAAGCATTTCCCTGAGCACAGGCCATGTGGGAGCAGTGCTGGGGATGCATCTGAGAGTGCCCATTTGTTGAGAACTGCAGCAGGGGAATGGCAGAGCTCACACCCTGTCAGGAAAGGGGCTGCAAACCCCCAGGGCCAGGCAGGAAATCCTCCTGGAGCTCAGGGAGCCTTGGGCCACATTTCCTGGGGTGCAGGCTCAGGGTCACCACCACGATTTCCTGGCTGGATTGATGAGGGTGGGAAGTCCCTGCACACCATAGGACAAATTTTCATGGCTCAAATCCACTTCTTCAGGTCCTGGAGCCTCGTGGGGATCAGAGAATGTGGTGCTCATTTTCTAAGCTTGTTTGATATGAGAAATGTTGTGCAGGAGGGAGACAATTCCTTTGGCACCAGTGGGAATTCATCATCCCAGAGCCATGCAGTCACCTCCTCACTGCCCTCCCCCACCACAAGGTTCTCACAAAGACACCCACACCTTGTTTTCAGGGGATTTTGATGGATAAGGTGCCCCTGACATCACCTTCCCTCCAGAGGAGCACAGGCAGGGCTCCCAATTACCATCAAGTGAATTTTTTATCTTAATGCTTAGCAAAGCAGAAAGCAAGCACACACTATCAGAAACAAAAATACAACCACACACCAGTGTTGATGCCTCTTGGAAATGATGTGATAAGCTGCCTGCAAGCTCATTATAACCCAGCTCCCAGGATAAATTAGAAATTTTCAAAGCCAGAAAAGATGAATAATCAAGGAAATTTTTAAAATGTCATTTACTGAGGAAATAGCATTATAAAACAATCTTTGCTGCTGCTACAAACTGACTTCAGCCACAGAATTTATTAACCACTGACAAATGTCAATCACAATTTTTCCCCCCCAAAGGAAATGTTTTTGTGTTCACCCCACGCCCCTTGGCTGCCTCACTGATGTTCTGCTTAGGGCTAGGGATACAAAGAATCATGGGATTCAAAATACACTATTGTTTCTACACCTTAATAAAAGGAAAGTCACCCAGTGCAGACCTGAGTAATTACTTGTACTCAGAAGAAAATTACTCAGGCAGTTCCTCAGTTTAAAGCTCTTGGAGAAAAAAAGTTATGCAAGGGCTTGGTTGTTATAATTGAGCTGTTTTTGGGTGCATGACTAAATAACTTCATCAAACAATAAAACAGTACCCATGGTATGCATGCAGCTACCCCTCATTGCATTCAACTGTGTTTTACTGGGGTTTTGTCAATATTTCAATTTTTATTTTAAAATTCTGTCTTTCACTAGATGTGCCAGAAAGCTTTCCAGTTACTTGTTTGCAGAGTTTCACTGAGGTTAACAACATCAGAGAAATCTCTCTTGCAGTACCCTGAGGAAAAAAACTCCTTAGTAAGAAGCCCCAGATGGCAATAAGGGAATTATTTGTTTAAAATGACACAATATTGCCATTGGTGAGAATTAGTAGGTAAAATTTCTTGAGAAAAGACACAGGAATGTCACCTTGTCATTGAAGCTGGAATTCTATCAATGCACATATTAAATATTGCCTTTGGGGACAAGCAGCTGTGACCACTTCCCACAGGAGTGAGATGTGTTCTTGGTTGGATTATACCCTCCTCAGGAGAGGACAACACCAACAGAGCACAAATTTGAGGTGGATTGAGGAGTCCTGGCTCAGTGGGTCACAGTGTCTGGGACATTTAACCAGTTCCCAGGTGTTTCCCCATCCCTGGAGGAGCAGCAGGTTTATTTGCCAAAATCCAGCTGCACATGGGGGCATTCTGGAGCCAGCAGCACCTGCAGGGGCTCAGCATTTCCTCACACACACAACCAACAATGAGATGTGTCCCTGCTGCCAGGCACTGCCAGAGCCACAGCTGGGAGGAATTTGGTGTCATTTCACCAGCAAGAGCCACCTCCAGCTCCTCTCATGGGAGAAAACTCTCATTTTTCCCTCTCAGCCTTTCTGCTTTACTCCTTTGGTCGTTTTTCTCTTTTCCCAGCCTCACCCAGCAAGATGAATCAGACCTACTAGATTCATCTTTCAATGCCACAGAGGCACCCCAAAATGTTTGAGCTCACAGTTTGCCTATCTCAGGAAAACCTCAGCCATCCCAGAGCCACTGAAACAGCTCTGACCCTAAAATCCTCTTGGATGCTCCTACAGGGCTCGTGCTGAATGACCTCTGACCTCTGAGGGAATCCCACCTTTTGGGCTTGAGGGTTGGTTCAAAATGCAGACCTGCATCAATCCCCCAAAGGGATTTGGGATCAAACAGCCCCAAAACCTGTTTATAGCATAAACAGCCACTGCAGAGAAGCTGAGTGATGGCACCCACATGTTTATGGTTTAAGGGAGAAATAGATCCTCCCTGCAAAGCAGAGCCAGGAGGAATTCTGCAGAATGTGTCAAGCTCCACTGATGGAGATGGGTCAGGCACAGATGAAGTAACTGATGAAACAAGGAGCTGCAAAATGGATGTGAGGGTTCCACACACCCACACATGGAATATCACCCTGCAAATGAAGCAGTTTATTATCCCCCAGAATGCTCAAGGAAGTCAAAATGCAGGGAAAAGTGATTTCTTTTAAACCACAACCACCAAAACAGCTCTCACAGAAGGGAAAATATTCATGGTTTTAGGCAAGTCTACTCCAGTATTTGTGTTTTCAGGACCCCTAAAAAATTCAATAATTTCCAAAGCCACTTTGCATGGCACTCTGTGTAAACCAGGCCAGACACCTTAACAAATCTGCTCTTTAGTGCTCTGCTTTACCTTTTGTCTCTGCTATGAATTTGACAGGCTGGCACGTGAATGTCCCCCTTGAACTCAGATTTTGTGCCATTCCTACCTCCTTAGTGCTGTTTGTCCTACTGTCACAGTTTCTGTCACCAGCACACTGCCAGCTCCACACCTACACTCAACAGCTCCCAAAACAGAGAAATCCTGAGCTCCAGGTGAGGAGGGAAAATGTCCTTTTGCAACCAGAGTCTCTGAATTCTCTGCAAGTTATTCTGTTGATTTTTGTGGCACCAAAGCAAACATCAGACCCTGAGATCCTCTTACTGTTCTTGGACAGATGAATTGGTCTATTCCTGTTATCTATTTATTTAAACTCTTCAAAATTAAGGGCTGTGTTTTAACACAGGTACATGGCCACTAGGGAGCCTGTGTAATGAATGAGTTAATATTAACATTTCTCCTGGAATGGAGAAATCAGTCCTTAGCCCATGACTGCACCACTGCCTCCCACCCCAGAGCTCAGAAGCTGGAGAGTTAAGATGACCACATATCCCAAGGTTCTGAATCACACAGTGAGAAGTGCCTGGCAGCTGCAATTTCCCACCAACTCCATCACCATATTTAAAAAAAAAATTACATCATTTCAAACTTTTTTTTTTCCCAAAAGAGAGGAAATGACAAAATATTATTGACACAGAATAACAGCAAAAAAAATCCCTCCTCCAGTGCCAAAGCAGCTAGCTCATAGCCCTGTCTCTCTGTGGGTAAGTGAAAGCTGCTGCTGCTGGGGTAAAACAGGATTTTTTTGTGCTCTCAGCTCAGGTTTAGCAGCCTGGCTTTAGCAGGGCTCCCTCCTCCCCCGTGGCTGGCTCTGCATTCCTGCCCTGCCCCAGCACACATCAGCCTGCCTGTCCTCCTGCACACAGATTTCCACACTGCTGCCTGATTGCCACAGCCCCTCCTGCACATCACCTGTTCCTGCTGCAGCCTTCCAAAGGCAACAGGTAAAATGTGCAGAATATGAAATGTGTGATCATTTCATTAGGTTCCTTGTTAATATTTAGCCAGAAGTGTGACACAGGACTGATGATGCTCTGGCAGGGCTGGCAAGGGAAGGCTCTGTGTGGCAGCACCTCCCCTTTCCCAGCCTTGGCTCTGCAGGATCCTCCAGGGAGCCCTTCCCAAAGGCACAGCAGCCCAACATCCTGCAGCCCTGCAGGGCAGAGCACTGGCAGCTGTGGGAATGCCTGAGTTGGCTTGCAGGGAAGTGAAAAAATAGTTAAAATTACATTTAAAAACCAGGCTAAGGGCTCATATACCATTGCCACAGCTTAGATCTGTAAAACCCACCATGAACCTGAAACCTGATCTATTTACATTGCAGTGATGATCCCCATCTGTCCAAAATCCCCTGGAATCAATGCAAACTCTCTCTGCATTCAGTGCCTGATGTTTCCTGCTACAGCCACATTATTTACTTTGATTAATGATCACTTTGTGTACTATTAGCTGAGCAAGCAAAGAGTGATGCTGAGCATCTCAAATAAGACCAGGGAGATATTAAAGCCCTCTAGCACAATCAAATGGCCTTGCAGCTCCCTGGCCTCTCCATTCCAGATCCTTTTTAACCAGCTGTGAACCACAGGATTTATTTCCTACATACTGCCCAAAAGATCCCATCTTACTATTGAAATAAAAATATTTAGAGCTCTGCAGGGTTGTTATGAATAGCTTTGTGTAGCTTTTCAATTTCTCTCAGGCTAGAGAGCTGGCAGCACTGGAGCAGTTAGCCAAAATGAACATTTAGTTTACTGAACAGTGTGCTGCAGATAAATTGTCATCTATTGCTTGGAGAGCCTCAAAAGGAAATGGGGCACTAAATGTTCCCACAGTAACAAGAAGAAATAGCCAAAAAATAATTTATAAAAGGGAAATTCTAGCTCTACCTATGTGTATTTAATTTAATTCACAGATATAATGGTTTGGTCTGATTAAACCTTCATGGTCAGTGCCCCATGGTCCTCACAATAACATGGTGAGACTCTAAACTCTCAGTGAAGATCCTCAGTGATCTTGTTGTCCCCTCTCAGTTTATTTAAACACCATATACAGTGATCATTCCCTTCTTCTTGCCCAAAACAAAAACTACCAGGAAGCATCTTTCTGTAGAAGAAAATGAATCAGAAAGTTTGTTAACAAAAAGTGTCCAAGGATCTGTCTCCCCAAAATCAGCAGATCACGTAAGTGCAATGGATATTTATGAAAGGTGCCAGACAGATCAGCAGTCAGGCTTTCTTTTCTGGAGGTAGAAATAATCCTGCAATTAAAGTTTTGTCTTTAGTCAGAACCAGGAGTGGACTTGCAGCTGTCCTTGGGCACAGTCTGGGCTTTTCCCACCCCTGCACACTTTGACTTTGCCCAATGAAGCTTTTCATGGCGTGGAGCTTCAGGCAAATTCCAACTATTTCTTACTAAAGCCTTTACAGATAGAAGAGGTTAACTGCCCCTTTTGCTACCAAGGCAAGGAGAGGCCTGGGAGGGTTAAAGCTTTTTCAACCTTTCTCAGGAAACACTGGAGAAATCATACAGCACATCACAGCAGCTCCTGCCTCCTGCCATTGGCAGCACAGTGCTGAGAAAAAGCAAAACAAAACAAACAACCCAAACACGTGGACAAAACCATTTGCAGAAGTTTTAGCAGTTCTCTGAAAGGAACTTGGCTGGGTGTGCTTTGAGATGTGATCTGATCTCTGTCCCCACCACAGGGAGGGGTTTCACAGAGCAGATCTCCAGCAGCTCTCGCTGCCACCTCTGTGTCCCCTTTTCCCTGCACTAAGCAAGCTCTGCAGACACAGACACAGTCCCAGAGGAGCCAGGAGCTGTCCAGAGACTGATGCAGAACCCTCCTGCACTGCATGCATGGCTGGGCTGCTGCTCCAATGCAGGGACAAGGTGTTCACCAGCACTTTGCACTCTCAGTAATTTGCTGCACTTGCAGGAGCCAGGCAGGTCGGGGTCACAAGCAAGTGCTTTCCAAAAGCCACCCTTGAGAGGAAAACACAGAGACTGCAGCTTTGAGTTATAGCTGCTTTGAATCAGTTCTAAAAGTCTCTCTGTAAAAAACAAACAAAAAAACCAACAATTTGGCGTTTCAGAGATGGATCTCAGCTTTTAAGGTATCAGGATGATTTGAAGGGCTACCAAAATGCAGAGCCTACAGACACATACCTCGTTCAGAACTGCTAAACCTGGCTCACAGTCTGGACAAAAATAACCCTATTTTAAAATCTGATGGAATATATGGATCAGAAATCTTTCAGTTTTTAGAAACCTAGCATTTTGTTAAGGTGAAGAACTCTCAATGTTCTATTTTAAGTTTCAAGAAAAGCAAGCTCTGGAATTCTTCATAAATATCATCCTTTGATTCACAAGAGAAGTATTCTCCTTTCATCCCCTTGTAATTCAGAAAGAGGAAGGCATTTAGAATATTTTCCTCCAAAATAGCACTCCCCTGGTTATCTAGATCAGAGGTCTGCCTACAAAAGTGATAATGAAACTGCAGAACTATTTCAGTAAAATCTTGGCTCCAATAAATTACGTGTCTACTTTAAATAGATGTTATGCATCAAACTAAAGTTCTCAATCTTATTTTAGCATAGCACCATATTCCTAGAACACTTTATCTCCTAGTTATGTATTAAACTTGCAGTTTAAATCCCTATATAAAGGAAAACTATTGCAGGACTTAGTTAGTCTTGTACAGAGCAAAATGCAGAAGATGAAGTTCCTAGAAAGCAAAATGCTGATAGGAAAGTTGAGAACAGGGGACATTTTGCTGATTTATTTTGAATTTGGGTTTGATCTTTTTTGCTTTTACATCCCTCATGTGTGGATTGTTCTAGGTGTTTTTTTCCACCCTGAGGCAGAACTTTGGGAAGGGGATGGGTGCTGGTTTCTGCAGTTCTTCACCTTGCAGACATGAGCAGCTTTCAAGGGGAGGCATTGCTGGTTCTCCTTCTTTTCCAGGCACACATTACAAGAAATTCCAGATACAAGGAGCAAACCCTCATGCACGAGATTAAATCTGAACAATTCTCTTTAAACCACACTTTGGGAACTGTCTGAAAGGTTCCAGTGGCAGGGCAGCTCCAGCTGTGAGAGTCTGTGAGCAAAACCAGAGCTGAACAACCTCCAAATGCAAAACCACAAAACACAAACCCAAAAAACATTCAATGAAATAGAGAGAGCTTTTCTCAGTGAGCTCCACAAAGCAGCATGCACCAGGGAGGTGATGTTCACATCCAGAGCCTGTGGGGGTGGCTTTGTTTTGAGAATTGTCATATTTCTTCTGGCAGTGGTCACAACCACTCAGGGCTCAGAGCTTCGGTGCTTCTGTTTGCCAGAAAGGCTTCAGCACTGCCCACTGCCTTCCTCCCTCACAGAACAGCCCCCTGAAACCTGCAGACACCTTTCCTCCACCTCCTTCACACCACACACATCCCTGCTCTGTGCAGGCTCCTCAAAACTCCATGGAGAAATGCTAAAAACAGGAACTTAAGGCGTGCACTGAGGGCTTTAAAAATAATTTATTCCAAGCTAAACACCAGAGAAAATCTAAGGTCACAGAGGTTTAAGTAGCAATTAGCAATGAATATTTTGTTACTGAATTAAGCTCTTTTTTTTTTTCCTGCTTGCAAAATATGTAGGAGTAGAGTAAAAAGGTGGTGTATTTGGCATTGCTTACTAGTTTCTATGCAAAATATTTGATAGGATGGTATTTTCAAACCTCAGGTGAACACATGCAGCATGCAAACTTTTAGGCATGCATTCCTGCCATGGTTTTGTCACCAATGAAATGCAATATTTTCACCAATCAGCACAATGCAGGAGTCCTTCCCAACTATAATTAAATATATACATTGAATTCACATTCAGAAAATATGAGTATTAGAAATTATGTTGATTTTACATAAATGCCTGCTACAAAAAACACAAATTATAAAATACTTTTTCCTTTAATTTTGCAAAAGAAATGGCAGTACTTGAGACATTTATTGTCAATACCCACATCAAAAGCCTGTGCTTGCTGAGTGCTTGAGAGTAATAGTTTTCAAAACAGACAGATTATAATTACCAGACTGCTGATTTGCTTCATCTAGCAAGAGTCAGTGGGAAAAGACACTGCTCTGCTTCCAGGCTTTCCCCCTGGAAGTTCAGCTTTGTTCAGCTTCTGGATGCTCTGGCAGGGTTCCCCCACTGCCTTCACATGGGGAAACTCAGACACCCCCTTTTCCCAAGGCTCCTGGACAGGCAGCAGCCAAGGAAATCCAGAGTGTGAGCGGAGAGCCCAGAGTTCCCCCAGGTGCTGGTGTCTGTGGGTGGGATTCAATCAGGGAGCAGAGAGGTGGACAAGAGCTGCTCATGGCATCAGAGAACTTGTGCTCTCCCATCTCCCCTCTGCTGACATCCTCTGAGCTGACAGTGATACTTGTCCAGGGTCTGCCAACTGGGGCTCCTTAAACAAGTTTTCTAAGCAATTCCAAACCATGGAAGTTTTTAAAAAACTTCAATCCAATTCAGACCCAAACCCAAAACCCAAGAAGTCAGGCAGGGAAACAAGTGAAATCCCCCAAAACCAAAACCCAAACAAAAAAAAAACAACAAAAAAAACCCCAAAAAAATAACAAAAAAACCAACCCCCAATCCTGCTCTTTGGCCTACTTCATGCTTATGCTTAAATTTAGTATCTAAGAAATCCACACTTGACCCACATTTAAACGATGCCAGTATTTTTAAGAGACCTTCTTTGCATAAGCAGTGACGTTCAGCTGTTTGAAAGGCACTTGGAGCTCCCAATGCCTTTGCTGGGTTCTGTTCAGTTTATTTATCTCTGTGCACAGCACTGGGCCTGTCCCCAAATGTGCACAGCCAGGAACTCAATTCCTGTTCTCTGCCACCCCCCTGTGAGCTCCCACAGCAGCAGCACACGGCCCCTTGACAAGAGCTCATGACCCTCATGATGCTCTATGAAAACAAACATTCTGAGCACAGCAACCCACAATTGTCCTTCTCTCCAAGTGAGCACTTGAAGCAGGAAATTTGAATGGGCTCTGGCTCAGAGCTGTGCTCCAGGATGCTGAACTTCACTTGACATTGGCAAAACTAAAGCCATGACATCATTATGTGTGTTATGTACATGTGTAAATAGTCACTCTGAAAACTTATTTTCAACTTCTAAATAGCTCTGTAATTATCATACTTTAGGTGAGGCTTCAGAAAAAGTCATCAGAGCATTTTTGACCTCTGACACCATTGCAATAGGAATGAATTCCTCCTCCTAAAACATCATTTTACTTTTGCTTTGTCCCTTGTCCTTGTGCTGGTCATGACAAAACCTCTGAGCATCAGGTCAGAGAAAATCTCTAGAATGTATTTATTATGTCACCAAAGGAGGCAAAACAAAACCAAAACCACCTTTCACTCTTTTCCCAAGCAGTAACTGAATCAGAACTTCCGACCTTCAAAGTATTTTAATTTGCCCAGGGAACTTCTTACTCCCCATGTCATGGATGGGACCTGATCATGGAAGGCTCCCTGCTGCACTCTGCCCATCCTGAAGAATAAAACATTTCAACTTTCTCCATCCAGACCTCTGGAAGCTTCTTCACCAGTTCTAGCTGGCTCCAGCACCACACCTTGGCTGTTGTAAACACTTTAATTCGATGTGATCTGACATTACTCTGTGCTTTGTTCTGCTCTGACTCTCTACAAAGGACTCAGAAAGGTGTCTGATAAAGCATTAATACATTTATCTGGTTTTATGCAAGGAGAAACAGCAAACTTCCTTTTTCATGCGCTGGAATTAAAGTCAACGTGATCACAGGAATATGTTAACATAGTAAAATCTCTGATGAATAATTCAGGCTCTTAGGAGTGAAACACTGAAGGAGACAGTTTCAGATGACTGTGTTGACAGGCTCTGATGTCCAATATGTTCAGTGCAATAGAGAATGAGTTGGAAAGCCCATGAATGTGATTTTTCTAGCTCATTTACTTCTCAGTAATAATAAAGGGCATCATGTTTTCATTTAAATTCCATACTGGAGAGACTGAAACACTCATGCTAGAAATGAAAAGTGCATCACAATGACGTCAATACCCAGATGCAGGAATGAGTCAGTCCTGTGCTTCTGACTGAGACAGCATTGAGAGGAGTCAAGAAAAAAATATCCCAGCATGAGCACAATATTTACAATGAGAAGTCACATGTGAGTTTTCTCCTCTGCTGCTAAGTCCAGGTTGGTATAAGATGTTTTCCTTAATGCCTTTAAGGTACGTGCTGGGCTCTGGCCAGGCTGCCCATCCATCTGTAAACTGCAGTAAATAACTCCTGGATTTGTTTACATGCAGCCTCTTATCCCTCCCAGGCTAAGATTTCATTAAGTCAAAAACAGCTTGCCTGGATCTCAAAGATTTGAAGTGTTGGCCCACTGACTGATTTTGCAAACAGAGACCAAGGCAAATGCATTACAAACATCAACAGCAAGCACTCAAGTTAAGCTTTTTTGTGCCAAACAAACCATTAAAAGTTTTCCTCCCTCCCACAAGATGCTCAGTAGTCAAGCTCATGGAATCACAAGCATCAGTTTAAATAATTTATAATTTATATAATCACGCACAGGTCTATTGAGCACAATTAACCTCCACTGCTAAATCTCTCAGAAAAAAAAAAAAATAAAAACAAACCACCAAACCTCTCACTATCACACTCCTAATGAGTAAATAGCAGATTTCTCTAATTGCTAGAGAAACAAAGCTCACCCAGCACAGCAACAACCCTGCAGGTCAGCAGCACATGGGGAAACAGGCAGCAAACAGCCCTGCACAGACCTGGGGGAGCTGTTTTCACAAGGGGGACACATCACACACCCCTTCATCAGCTGCCTCAAAGCCCTCCCTTAGCTGGGGACATCTCAGCAGCTGCTGAGAGCTCAGACCTGGCAGCTGTCAGGTTTCTCCAGCCTCCCTTGGCCTCTCCCTGCAGCACACCAGCAAAGCAGAGCTGTAAAACAAGGGGGTGCTGCCCAGCTCTCTCAGTGTTCGTGAGCTGATGCTCAGACAGAATAAACCTGTTCTCTCTGCAGATCCAGCCAGGGAGTTCCACTGGGCTGCCCAGGACTTTAATGGGATGGTGTCACCCATCATAGCAAATATTTAAATGAGAAAATCAAGCTCCTTGTCCCTTTCTTAGCACTGTGAACTCCTCCCACACTCATTGTGGTGACCTCTGACACACAGGAGCCTCTCTCTGTGTACCAACTCCCAGGCTGAGCTGGTGACATGAGAGCTGCTTTGCAAAGTTCCAGCCCTGCTTTGGCTCCAAGTGAAATGCAGACAGAAAATGTGTCACAAATCCCAGGGCTGAAGCCCAGAGCACTGGTTTATAGATTGGTGCAAGGTGGAAGCACCTGCTGGCTCTGTTTTTAAAGGCATTTTGCCAGTCAGGGCAATATGAAGAGGTAGATGTTTGCACCTGAAGGGCCTGGAAGGATCTGAAGGTCTGGCTTGGCAACTCTCCACATCAGAGCCCCACCAGGAGTGTTTTTAACTCAGCCTCCCATGCACAGAGCTGTCTTCCCAACAAAATTAAACAACATCACAGCTGTAGGATAAAACTAATTAATGTTTTGACCATAAAGCCATAACTCTGACAAAGATATAAGATTTAAAATTACCTTTTGTATGATTTCAACGGGAGCTTATTATCAAAATGTCAGGTGCAATCAATAACATTACCTTTTGGTATATCCCAGTGTACATGATTTATTCCCACTAATGTCCCATAATTACAACTAATACAAAAACTACTCATCAAGTTCACATTTTGACACTGGTTCATGACAGATAACAAATCTGCGTGCAACTTCCACCCTGTTGGCTGTTTAACACATTTTTTAAAAAGCAGGTCCATGATCCTTGAGCAAGCCAGTGAACCATGGTCCCTTCATGTAGATTCGTGTTTGGTTTTGTGTGTGTCTATATAAATACAAACATGCACATATCTATATTGTTATACAATTATACATTTATAATTTTACATCTTTATATATGTATATATCTATGTAAATATATATCTATATATTTATGGATATATAAATATTTATACGCATATAAAATATTAACTTATATAAACGATATAAATTATATAATTGTTTATTATGTATTTTTATTTTTATAGACTTATAATTATAGAACTATAATTATATTTCTATTTATATTGTAA
>VWYE01027677.1:33438-67910 GCA_013398995.1 Alaudala cheleensis | reverse complement strand
TATATATACATACAGAGAACTGACCAATACCTTCTATCTGCCCACTAAAATGTTTTACAAACTCGAAGAATTCCCATCAGGTGAAATGCCTGAATGTTTGACAAGTGACAGAAAACAAGCCAGCTCCTACTTCCTTTCAGCTGGTTGCTTTAATTGGATGCCAGTCATTAGGAGCTGGGGGAGGCGGGTGGGCAGGAGAAGGGGGATTAGGTTCCCACAGTGTAACTCACTCATTTTGGCACGGACTGCGGAGTTTATTTTTACTCTCCCCGAGATGTGCCTGCACCCACACACCACTTGTGCACTGTGCAAGTCACACTGCTTATGCAATGGCTTGGGTTGGGTGCCCAGGCTGCTGCCAGAGCATGTGGAAAAGGGGAGCAGAGAGGAACCAGCTGGGACACGGGGCAGCAGGAGCAGCTTGGGATGCTCCCAGCTTGGGAGGCCCTCAACAAAAGCAAGGATGAAAAGAGTGTTGGGGTTTGTGATTTTCCATTTGTATGGGTTTGTTCCAAGCTGCCCTTTTTTTACTGTTTGCCTTTGGTTCTGCCTGGTCCTTCACCCTGATGCGATCCCCCGGGGCAGTTCGAGCCTGGCAGGATTGCACCAGCCCTAGTTCAGCCCTCCCTGAGCTCCTGTCCATCTCCCCTGTGCCCTCCCCTGGCACCTGTCTGTGTTCCCCAAACCCCGCCCTTTGTTCTAGAGAGGTCTGTGGGTTCTTCTTGATGATTTGATGTTTAATGTTTGTCCCTCCCTCGAGTTGTCCCCATTGCTCCCAGTTAATGTCAATCCAAGTTGTAACCACACCCCGACCCCTCCTGATTGGTTTGTTGTTACTGTTCCTCCCCCTGTTAAAAGGTGTTGCACAGCACAGGGAGGGGCTCCTTTGGGCAGCCCGTCTTGGGGTAAATTGACCTTCCAGGTTCAGTAAACCCTGAGAACTCAGACCCCCAAAGGACTCCACCTCTTTTTCTAGCGGCAGCAGGAAGGTTTCCACCACTCCTGCACCCACCGGGGTCTGTGTGTGTCCTCGGGCCACAGATCGTGGCAGGGTCACCTCGGGCAGAGCCAGCCCTAAAGAGAGGGACCACCTGCAACTGAGCAAGGCCAACATGACTTTGAGGGCACAGATCAAAACCAGCCAGTCTGGCAGGGAAGGATTTGCTCTTCCACCTCATTCCAAATGGCCAGTGGAGGTTTTCAATCTTTGCCCTTTTTTTAACCCCTCTGTGACAACACCATACCGTGGTATTAGCAATGTACTGCTGTGCTTCTGTGCTTTGGAGCCACCGACTTGTGCTCCCCAAACAGAAAAGTGAAGTTTAAAATTCAAGGGAATCTCTCCTTTTCCCCATAATTTAAAAGCTATAATTATAAAGCAGATACTTCAAACTTCAGTCAGTCACATGTCTTGCTCCCTCACATTCTCTAAAAAAGGATCAATTTAGAAGAGAAATGGAAACTGAAGTCAGACCACTCAAATGAGGGGGTTTGGCAAAACTATATTTTTCTATTTGCTCATGTGAAAATCCTAATAGGAAGGTAAAATTGGCTTAACAAACTATTTTACATGATGAACCTGTTCTTGAGTTTATGTATATATATTATATATGTATGTATGGTTATATTCCATATAACCACTTAAAATTTATTTTTTCTTTCTTGCACATTGATTAACAAACACAATTACATCTCTTTCTAGAAAATTCCTTCAATTGCATTCTGGAGATTTTAAACAATTCACACACAAACTGCAAAAAAATAAAATAATCTGTATTTGTCCTGATGCATTTCTGATACAAGAAACAGGGGAGGGGGAAAAATACCTAATTTTCTATAGTGTTTACCAGCATAGAAAAATACAGAAATACGTTAACCATGGAATTTAGATATTTTATAAAAGGACAGAGAGCAGTGGAACTGAAAACACTCAGGACCTCAATGGCTGTAGGATGACTCCTGTCCCTGCTCCCTTGCCCTGCTGGCTGCTCAGCAGCTCAACACCAACTTCTCTGCACAAATCCATGGGATGACTTCTAAAGGATTTACACAGAGCAGATGCAGGATCATGTTGTCCACAATTAGCAGATTCAACACTGAATGCATTTCAGAGGAAGGTCACTTAAACATGCTAAAATATTACTATTAAATGATATAATTGAGATGACAAGCACAGCAGAGAAGCTTTGAAGATTCCCCACAAGGAAAGCAGCAGGCTTTGCTGGGCTATCTGGGGAGACACAGAGAGCTAATAATAGCAAAGCAGAGCCATTGACTAATTCAAAAGATATAGTGGTTTTCCTTCCTACAGAGATTAAAATGATACAACAAAAATAAGATACTAACAGGCTAATTCCATCATCATCATTATTATTAGCCTGTACAGTTTATGCAAATGTTAACAAGGGTTGTCAAGACAGTTCCATGATAAAGCATATGCAGCAGACAGATTGGTTGAGTTCAGCATCTGAATTAACATTTTAGCTAAACTGAACAGTTTAAATATGAATTTAATTTGAATTAAAATATACAAAAGGATTTTAATAAACCCACCCTATTCCCTGTAGTTGTTTTACAGTTATTTTAGCAGATTTCTTTCGAGATGGGTGATGAGTCTGGCAAAGTAAACCTTTCTCTTCATGCTCTGCTTTTCCCAGGGCCATGGGCAGACTGTGAGCATGGCAGGGCTCTAGAAACAGCCCACAGCCCAGGGGGGTCTGCAGACTACAAAAATACGTGATTTCTGTAGTTCTTTTCTTAATCTCAATAACTAAAAATTGAAACAATATCTGATTTTTTTCAGCCCTGTGGAGCAGAGCCAATATCCCCCAGGTCTTTTTTCTATTTCTGCAGAAATCACAGGATCTTCTACAAAGCCTAAGACACAATTTTCACAATGTAAGCTCTAATTAGACACCAATATTGTTGTTTCCAGGACAGACATCTGTTGTCAACAAAGCAACACTCTGCATCTGGAACAATTTAATATATTAATTGAATTTTCATTTTGGAGAAATACAAACTTAAGTTCAATTCTACAGATGCAAACTTAAGTCCAGTGCTATGGATATAAAAAACTGCCTGCCTCAAGCAAACAGAAATGCTGAAATGTTTTGTCATTTTATTAGAACTCCCTTGGAATAATATTGGTTTTCCCTCCATACACAAAGCACACTGCAGAAGGAGATTGGGAGGTAGGCTGTGAAAACAACAAAATATTACCTCAAAATGAAATCAATTACTTCAGCACTGATGATTGTGATGACATGGAAAGACATCAGAAGAGATTGATTGGAAGGGAAATAACCAACTAACCATGGCAATAATCAATGTGGAAACACACCAAAAAAATGCAATGTATTTTCATGGCTGCTTAGGAAATCAGCAGAAATCTGCTCAGGTTGTGCTTCAGGCCCTGTGATGCCCATTGGCACATCCCCAGAGGTCTCCTCTGCAGCAGCACAAGGCCACAGCCACGTGCCATCCCTGCTGCTCTGGAGATCCTTTTTTCCATGAGGTGACTCCAGCTGTTTTCCTGCCATTCACTGCAAGGCTGCAGAGCGTGGATGACATCAGAGTATTAAATCTTCTCTCTCCCTGTGGCTGCACCAAGGAGACATCCTGGGATTATGCAGGCTGAGACACACAAACACACACACACCGTAAAAACAACAAATCCACTCAATTGCCGTCACCGTTTTGCCAGGCAGGAATGAAACACATCATCACCTCCATAAAAAAAAAACAAACCTACCAAGTCTTGAAAGTCAGAGCTGTATTGATATAAAAAGTGATCTAAGTATTCATCTTCACAGACAGCATGACACTGAGAAGAAGGATTATGAATTTCAATTGTTTTGCTGCTGATACTTAGAGGTAGTTTAAAAGTATTCTGTGTTTCTGCTGAGTGGTTTTACACCACTGCCAAAGAAGTGTTGCATTACAGCTCATTGCTGTGTCCTGAGCTCAAATTGTACCTTTCACACACTCCAAATATTAATTTGTTTGGCTAGCTTTTTAGCAACAACAAGAGCAAGGGAATAAGTGCAAATAAAAAATCGTCCTGCTGTGCATTTCAGAGGGAAGAAGGGAAGAGTTACCCTAAGCAAGAATTGTGACCTGTTGGAAAGCAAAGATTGTTCATACATGGATGTCCAGTGGAGAGCTGGGACCATATTGTGGGTGTAGAGATCCAGGCAAGCAGTGAAAATTGAATTGAACTGAAAACAGCAGCAGAAAAATAAAAATCAGTGGGTAAATGGGGGGAAAAATATCAAACAAGAAAACAATTCACAGAGAGTACACAGGATAAGAGGAAAGACTGGGAAAACATCATTTAGGGGAGCACCAGAAGCACAGAGAGACCCTTCTTAGGGTAAGGAAGGCCATGAATAGAACTCCCCTGGCACTGAGGTTTGGTTATGGTTTCATGGAGACACCTACAGTGATTTTAGAATGCATAGTTCACATGGGAAAGAAGAACACAGTTGGAAAAAATCGAAACCAAATCACCAAACTCAATGTGTTGATCTGGAAAAAGCAGATCCCAAATGCTCTGCTCTCACCCCTCAGCCAGGACAGTTCAGTTTGGTGACTACAAATGCACATTGCAAGGCAAGGAGGGAGATTCTGAATTCCAGCTTTGCTCTCCTCCAGAATGCCAAGTTTGCCTGTGACGACAGATGCTTGCTGAGATTATTGTTTTTGTAGCTGCACTAATCTTCTCTGAGATTTGCATCCACAATATTATTTGTGGAAGAAAGAAGAATGACATCTTTAAGAATAGAAAAACAAAACAAATTCAGGGAATTTATCATCATGGTCTGTTAACACGGATATCTCAAGAGCAAAGAAAGAAGAAGGCCTAAGGGAGGCACTTCACCATTTGAATTTTCAGGCTCAGTTTCCATTTGCAGGAGTTTGTTTGGAAAAGCCTTTTGGAAAAAAAATTAGAGACAGAAAGGAAGATTTGCTCATTAGCAATTCCTGCTGAAGCTGCATAAACCATAGATTTATAATGGCAGTGTTTTCTGCTTCCTCAGATATGACAAATATATAGCTTGTAATTACAAAAATGAGATATAACTAATGACACAGTTGAGTTTTAGATAATGAGATGGTATCTTGGAAAGCATAATTACAGGATCAAGGGTGAATTTAAGGCCATTTCAGTGCCATTGCTTGTCTAATGGCTACAAGATTTCCATTCATTGATATAATAAAAACATTTGAGTTAAGACCCAGTAAAATTCAAGTTGAGCTTTCTTCACTCCTTGAAAACCCCTCTCCTTAGGCCTGACTAAAGAACAAGGGTGAAGAAGAAGTGGGGTGTGGCAGAAAGTGCAGTGCCTGCCAAGGGGAGAAATGACAGAGCAAAACCAAGGGAAAAGGAGGGGCTGAGATGTGCAACAGTCCTACCAAAATCCACCTCATTCTCCAGCCCCACTGGCACAGGAGCCCAAAGATGTTCAGCTGAGGGCAGGGCTGAAATCCTGCCACATTCAGCAGTTCAGATAACCTCAGTGGTGCAAGTTAAAAATGCCCATTAATTGCTGGAAAACAAGGGCAGTGAAGGCCAAATCTTTTTGAAAACTTAGGGCAAGTGTGAATTATGGCTGCAAAACAGAAATTGAGATAACAACTGCAAAACAGAAATTGAGACTGCAAAGCATCTTCCAGGCTGCCCTTTATAAACTCAAAACTCTCAGAGATGTTTTGGTTTGGGGGAAGTCCATCAGGACCACTCTGCACTCTGCATTGCACCACTCCTGCAAAGGCAGCTCTGCTGTTCTTCATAAGTACAATTTATTTTTCCTCTTGGCTGGATGGGGTGACTGCATATGGCAATTTATCTTCATCTGTAGAAACACCTCCTGACACTGCTCCATGATGTGTCCTTTAAGTGATGGCACTTTCCACCCTCCCATTATCTCTGCACATCAGAGCTGCTCCTCAGGGCTCTCCTGCTGCTGCTCTCACTCAGGCAGGGCTCCAGCAATCCCCACAGGATTCCCACAGGAGCTCACTCACTGCTCACAGGAGACATTTTATTCCTTTACTATGGAAAAACTAAGAGGGGAACAGTCTTGCCTTCCCCACTTGAGTGCGTTGCATTCAAAAGCCACAAATATAATTGTTGGTTTACAAAGGCCTTCCTCTTAGTTCCAGTCTCTCTCCTGTATGGTGGAGGATTATTTGATTAATTTTCTATAGAGGAGACATTTTTTGCTGCAAGGAACTGGACTAAATCATCACCCAGATGAATCAGAGAGGCTGCTCACAAACCTCAGCTGTCCAGGGCAAGGGCTCTCTGTGCCTGATGGCCAAGCACTGAGCAAGGGTTGGGTGGGAAATGGGTCTGAGAGCAAACCTGGGCTTCAGACAGAGGGAAAACTTCCCCAGGACATGAGGCAGAACAAGGCAGGAGTGCTGTAAAGGGCAGCCAGTGCTCCTCAGGTGTGTGAATACCAGGATATGAAGCTACTAATGATACCTAATTAGCTATTCCCTGTTGGAGCACCCAGCCTGGCTCACTGCCAGTTCATTCCTTTTTGTCATTTTGCATTCTGCTTTCTCTCCTTCTTACACAGACCCACTTTAACTCACAAGCTGGCTAAAGACAAGTGGGACAAGTTTCAGGAACTGCAGCTTGTGCCAAGCTCTCCTCCCCAAATTCCTCTTTGTAGTTTGAACAAATAGTTTCCAAACAGTCAAATGGCTTTGGTTTTATAAACATTTAATAAAAGTTTAATTAACTGATGAGAAGGGACAGGAGTGGGAGAATTATGAAATGGAAATATTTTCTGTGAAGCACAGTTTCTGTTTAAAGAGCCTTGTAAAAACAGTCCCTTCCAAGGATCAAGATTTCTGCAGAACAGCTCCTTTGTGACCCATTGAGGAAGCACAAATCTAGAAAATACATTATGGTCGTCTTGCATGAGGTTCATTTCCCTGAATTTTCAAGCATAAATGAATCCATAAGGGGTAAAAAAGTAACCAACCTCACAAAAAAAAAAAAGTCTAGAGCTACTTTGGCCAGGTCATTTTCTGCATTACTGACATTTGCATTAGTTTTTGGAAAGGCACAGAATGTATGCTGGAGGCAAACAAAGGAATGAGCTGTCTGCATTTTCCCTGCAGTTTGTCAATTTTATCACTTTGACCACTCCATATTCTAAACCAGTATCAGCATCATCAGCAACTTTTGCAGTACATCTGATTTTTTTTTTTCTTTTTTGCAGGAGGCCTTTTGAACTCCTGGAAAAGTATCCACTGGTAACTGTAAAGTCCCAACTATGACTCACTGCCACTTCCAGAGACGCATTTTTGACATCAAACAACGGTGATGTTGTACCTATAAAACAGATTAATGGCTGGATATGCTGATTAACCTCCCAGTGTGAGCCCTTACACTAAAATGAGCAGTCCAGGGGAGCTGGGACAAAACCAGGGAGCTGCCTTCAACTGAAACAATAAAATAACACAACACCCTACAACACCCAAATCCTGTGACCAACCCCACTGGCCCCAGAGGAGGACTCAGCCATTTCTCTCATCTCAGCACTTTTTATCCCTGCCCAGAGAGCTGGGAATAAACAAACACCCCTGCACACCACTGAGCAGGAAGGAGAGGAGCTGAGGAGGAATGTGTGTGCTCCAAATCTCAGGGGTTCAGCTCTGTCCCCTCTTTCTCCCACGCCCTGGGCTCAGCCCAGCTGTGCCAGCACAGCTCCCACAAGAGCCACACTGCAAATCAGGTCCATCCTGCAAATAACTTCCAGTTTCCTAACTGCAGCAAAACTTGAACTTTAACCCCTCAGCAGCACTACCAGGACAAACACACCCCTCATGTGAGGGATCAACACACCATGGCTCTTGGGGGAAGCTCATCCAAGGATTTGTGTGAGGTCTGAAATGACTGGAAGATAATTGGTTATTTTTAATTCAAGTCTTTTTAATATTTTTTAGATTTTAATGCAGATAATATTTTATTTGTTTTTTAATGTTGGACTTAAAATACAGGTTTGGAAACCCATGCTACAAAATCCATTTTCAGCTGTGCTGCACTGCTGGAATTGCCAAGGTCCCTTCCTCTGTCACATACTGAGACTATTCATTCCCCACACAATCACTCAATTTCCACTTTGATTTTATTATACTCAGATATGATGCAACCCGTATTTAACAATGCATTACCATTTTCAAGGGCAAATATTTTTCTGTAATCCCAGCGATGTCATTATTCTCCTTCTATTACACATACTTTAAATGTCAAAATCCATCTCCCTAGAACTAATCAAATATAAAACAAACCTAGCAGGAGAAAGTGAGATTGAAAGGGGTATTCCAGATGAAATAAAACATTACATGTCCCTTTTTAAAAAGAGACCTTGCCTGTTATTTAATTCTTTTTTTTTTCAGGGTTTGAAAAGATGTCCCAGGGACAGAACCAGGTTTGTGCCTGTCACAGCTCTGTTGAAATTACCCCAAATTTGGGGCATGCTACATGCCTAAACATTGAAGAAGAATTACCCTGTGTGACATAAAAGAGACTGTCACCATCTCTGATATTGGCTTTTCACTCCAAACAGGCCATCAGGAAAAGTAAAAGCACAAAGAATGACTATTTTATGAAAATGGAAGTGCCAATGGCAGATGTTTAAGCTGGAGAGTTACATTTCCATAAATCCCTTTCCCCTTTGCAGTTTGCACTTTACTCTCCCAGCAGTGTTTTACTGGTGGTAATGTTGGAGGGCAGTCACTGGGGCTGGATTAATCTTACATAATGCACAAATAATTGGGTATCTTTAAATGCAGCTGTTACATTTTATCTGGTGCTGCAAAACCCAACTGATTTTACATTTATAGAACAAAGATCTTTTGGGGGGTTGGCTTTGGTTTGTTTTCCTAACAAAGTCCTAAAGTAAAGCCTCTCTTCATGTTGATACAATTATCTTTAAAGTGCTCAGTGATTTAAATTGCTTTTTCTGTTTGGGAGTTTCAAAACTGTAAACAAGTTCAATACATAACTTTTATTTTAATCAGTTCAGAAATCATTTCCCACTGGGGCACAGCTCAGCTCCTGACAAAGGTGGGCCAAGAGCACAGCTCCTTTCCTGTCTGGTCTGGATAAAATGAGCAATCTCCTCTGGGATTCCAAAATTTCCATGCAACTCAACACAGTGAAATGTTAATCTCATTTTAGGATCTAGCTCCTTCACCAAGTATGGAAACACATTGAGTGTTAAGATATCTGGAGTCTCCTTCCAGGCCACAGCTGGAATCTTTCCTTCACTCCCAACGTGATCTGCTCATTTACATTTCCAGGGAGACCCTGTTGAATAACCCCTGTTTCTGCCCAATTTATCTCTTCCTTGATCCTGATAAGAAATTGGATATATTACCTCTCAGGGTCTTCATATTTAAAACCCATTTTGCACATCCATTGACAAAAAGTGGATTAATTTTTGTAGGGCATCACTGATCAGACTGCAGCTGTCTTGGCTGCAGAATGACATTTTGTCCTGCTTCTGCTACCAAGTTTAGCACTGAGTTGCTTTTCTGTAGCAGCACTGGTGTAATCTTTGGGTGCTCTCACACAGATGGGCAAGAAAATGGTACCCTCTGTGGTGTTAATTAAACCTCCAGCAGCTCTGTAAATATCTGTTCTTCATCTTAACATGCAGATGGAGATGAGTTGAGAGAGCAGACAGTGGCTTCAAGTGGCTGTTTCCCTCTCCCCTGTTCTGAGTCAGGATAAAAAGCATATATTATCTGCCTTTACTATAAATCATCCAACTGGGCTTTAACCCACAGTGAATTCATCAGTGGAGCACATTTCTGATGTTTCACAGTCTCTGTGGTTTGAGAGTATTTCCCAAGTCAAAATCCATTACTCACTTCTCTTATTTCCTGCAACAGCCAGACAACAATTCATGGAAATTTTCCTCACAAACAAACCTTTATTCATTGCAAAGTCACAGGAGCCCTTTTTAGTCTGAAAACCCCACAATTTCCTCAGCCTGTCCTCACCAGTTACATCTTCTGTCTCTCTCTCTCTTTCCTCCCTTTGAACACTCCCACTTGTCTGCAGATTCCCCGGGATGAATGGAATGCACCTCTTTAGGATAACCCAGACCTTTGCCACCACCACTCCAAGCTTTTTATTAAACATGAGGCAGTTTATTTCTATCTGCATACTTTATAATGTCAATGGACCTGAAAACGAAGGGGTTTTCACTCTAATCAATAAAGTCTCAGCTGAGGGGAGCCCCGTGCTGGGAGCTGATATTTTGCCATTGGCAGATCCCCCACTGAGAGCTCCTGCTGCATTTCCAGCTCCTTTTAATGCACACAGAATTGCCCTGGCACTCCTTGTGTGCTACAATAGAGATCTTTAGAGATGTTCCCCCGAGGTGCAGTGAATCCAATTACATCCCTGCACCTTCCTCCTCCGTACATTTGAAGATACAGGTTTGTAAGACCATCTAGAGTACCACAAAATGCATTTTTATCTATTTATACCTATGTATATATTGCAGAGCTCTGTTAAAGGTAATCTTCCTCTTCGTCCTGCACACACCAGCCCCAAGTGCCCACAGCTGTTTCCAAAGACAGACACACCTTCCTCAACTGGGAATTATAGGCAAAAATAAAAAGTTCTTCCAAATTTCACATTTCTTAAGCACAACTTCAGTAGATCAAGGCAAAAAGCTTTATTTGCTTCCCAGGAAAAGGTGTTTTTCATGGTATAAAATCCTAGCACCAAATACACAGAGATCCAGGTGAAATAATTGTTTTCACATAAGATAAAGCTTCATAATATTTCACATAATATAAAGCTTCATCTGCTGGTTTACACACAAAATTCACACATACAGTTGCCATAGTATCCAAAGGAATGGGAGGTAAAAAGCAGACATTCCCAGGATGGAGAAGGATGATCCTGTGTCACTTTAAAACACAGTTGGAGTTATTATTATTCAGCTACAGAACCAGGCAACTTCAGGGGGAAAAAAATTCAAAATTGACATGCTAAACAAATTAATGGCAGCAGTTTGCACACTTGGGAAGATCTCTTTTCATCTGAGGGTTCAACCAGTGAGTTTTGTGAAGCTCTTATTTACAGAAAGGTAATGTTTTCTAAACAAGAAAACCAGGCAGGGTCACCTGGCTTTCACACCAGGAATTCCACAATCTGGAATTGAACTGGAGCATTTCTCAGGTTATATTTGGCAGTTTAAAAAATACACACAGATCACACCACCCATCCATGTACAGCAAAATCACACCTGAAAACACGCCAGGGACAGAGCAGGAGCAAAGGACAAGGCAAAGGAAGAAGGCAGCCAAGAGTTACTAGAAAAATAAGCAATCAGAACGTGCTGGTGTTCAGGGTTACTTGTCCTCAGCTGACACTAAGGTAACTTCTATTTCTAATCATCTCCTCCCTCTTAAACCTGTATTAAACATGGTCAATGTTTTGACACCTTCAGAAAAAACAGTGTCATTGCAGTGGGAACTGGACTCAGCTTTCAGCCAGCTCTCTCCTCCAAGCTGGGTTTAGAAAAGGCCAAATTTCTGCAGAGCAGATTTGGAGCTGCTCAAGGAGCCAGCACTGCTCAAGCTGCAGAGATTTAGGTCCCCTCATTGCTCAGCAAGGGTGCAGTGCATGCTCAGAGTTATCAGTGCAAGGGAGAAAATCATAGAGAAACTGAGGAGAGTCTTGTTGATGAACATAAATTAAAGAAAAGGCCCTTAATCTGCCAACTCTGTCTCTTGGAACAAGGCAAAGTAAAAGGTGGCATGTCGAAAAATATAATTACTTACCTTCCAGCTGAAATAAATTATAAGCTCCTAAGCTTAGCTGACAGTTCTGAGGCCTGTGGAGCAGGAAGGGAATGAAAGGTAGCTGCTCTGATAGCTGGATAGTTCTTAAATCTCACCTCATTCTTTTCTACCCTTCTTAAATTCCAAAAGGGACTAGAGAGTCTTCTTGAAAATCATAACATAAAGCACAGGGAGCCCAGCAAGAAGAGTGTTCTGACACAAATCCTGCATCTCTTTTGGACCTGTTTTTCCTTCAGCTGAAGCATGTGATTGATGATTTTGTGAGATGAGTGGATGGAAATGCTCTTCACTGCAGCACTGAGCACCCAGACATGAGCAAACTCAGTTAAACACCCCTGGCCAAGGGCAGCTCATCACCCTCAGCCTCATCCTGGGGCAGTGGGCAGGAAAAGCCTCCTTCCACTCAGAGCTGCAAAGAAAACTCACTCAGGGAGCCTCAAAGGAGCTCTAACTTCCAAACTGAGCAAATAAGCAAAGGGTGATTATTGTACCTGGGCCTCATGCAAAAAAAAAAAAAACCAGCCCAGTGGGGCTCATGGATTTATGAGGATCTGAGGTCATCAGGTATTTCCTGGCAATGAAAATACAGATTTCTTGTTTCAGAGTCACTGTGCTTTGAATTGCCATTTGCACCTCAGTTTCTGCAAATTCCTTGATGTGCCAGCTATTTCCCAGTGGGGCTGAGAGGCAGAAAAGTGAATTTCAAATGGTGTTGAGATGCAAAAATGAGATGGTTGAAGAACTGACACAAACCTGGGGAAATGAATTACAAAAGTGTCATCAAAAATGTCATTGACAATAGAGTCACATTCTATTGCTAAAGATGGGCTGATACTGAATCAAGAGAAGGTGGAGAAAGGAACTTTCAATATTTGACATGAGGTGGAAGCCAATCAAAATGGTATTTCTTTCAAATGAGTTTCCCTTCAGCTTGTCAAAGTGGTGATAATTTTAAGCAGATTGTGCTTTGCAGTTTGAGTACTGCTGGGTTTTGTTTTTACTTTGGTGCTCTTTATTAAGTGTAAGCATTAGATTAGGCATCATAACCATCCTTCTCCTCTGAAGATTTTTACAAGGCATTAGAAATATCAAAAGCTTTTGAAAAGCCTCAAATTCGTGCACATAGCAAAACTTCTAAATGAAGAGTATGAGTGAATATTTTAACATTTATTATACACAAACATAAACGAGATTCATCATTCCAACAGATGCCTGGGCTTGGAACCACAAGGTCACAGACCCTTTTCTCTTCCACATGCCCTGAGTTAAAGGCATCAGTGTTCATTGACTGCTGAGTAAAACTTCAAGGAGCTGTTTAGAAAAAAAAAAGCAAACCAGGCTTGCCTTTCTAAAGGAAAAGTTGGGGGTCTGAGCTCCATCTCACACCAGAGCACCAAAGACAGAAGCCCAGCATTTATCTGAACTCCTAAAGGGGAGCATCAGGGGACTGAGAAGAAAACAGCAAATAATGAAAAAGTCAGGCAATATGCACTGTTTGTGTAACCTGTGAAGAGCAGGAGCACAAAAGTCATGTTCTGAGAAACAAAGCCTTGTCTTTACAGTAAACCCAATATTTTAATGAAAAATTCTCCTCATTGGAACAGAGTTAATGTACTATATCAGATTATAACTTCTGCAGGAATAAGTGTAATAAAGGACAGGTGAAGTTTTGAACCTGCCCTGTGCTTATCCAGCTCAGGTGATGCCCATGAGCACCCACATCCTGCTGCCTAAAGAGGCGAACGGGGAGTGGCTGGAGCTGTGCCAGGGGAAGTTTGGGGTGGATTTTAGGGCCAGGTTCTTCCCCCAGAGGGTGTTTGGGCACTGGAAGAGGCTCCCCAGGGCAGTGCCCACAGCAGCAGCCCCACAGAGCTTGATTTTCCCAATGCTCTGAGACACGTGGTGGGATTCCTGGGGCCAGCAGTTGGACTTTGAGGATCCCTGTGGATTCCTTCCAGCTCAGGATATTCTATCCCACTCCACTCTCTTCAAACAGCAGAGTTTTCAATGTGCCTTGAAAAGGAGGATAATAACCCAGGGTTACCTCTCATTAGCAGCCTTCTCTGAGGACATTAAAGGAATAAGAAGCAATGAGCTACAGAGAGGAGAGAGAGATATTGTCAGAGGTGCCCCCAAATGCTCTGACTGACAGGAGGGTGACTGCTAGTGCAAGTTCAGGTCCATCTTCAGGACCCAAAGAGGTTCCAGCTGAGTCTGAACACCCACAGAAGTGGCTGGTTGCTATGGCTCTGAAAAGGGAAGAGCTCACTTTCCTCAAAAGCACCCTTGAACAAGAGGACAAGCTCCCATGATTACAAGCAATACAGAAATACAAAGGTTTAGATTTTGAAAATGGTTTTTGGTGTCTGAATCAGACACCTTTCTCCAGGCTCACCCAGTGAAATCAGCAATTTTGGGCTCCTCTGAAGAGGAGTAACAGCACAGCTACAATGTGCATTTCTTGGCAGAGCTCATCACCTCTTGTCTACCATTCTTCATTAGCTAATTCCAAAGTGATTTATTAAAAAGGTCCACATCAACAAGATACTGATGGCTCAGAGGAAGAAGGGACTTGTCTGAGGATGTAAAACACANGAGGAAGAAGGGACTTGTCTGTCACAAGCATGTAAAACATGGGGAATTTCAGGAATACAGGGCTGCCTACTTGGGTGGTTTTTTTTGCTTGCCTGCACCTGGAAAATCTGATTTTTAATTTCAGTGCACAAATACCCTCTGTCTCTTCTGGGGTTCTGCTTTCAGCTGCAATCCTTAATTTCATGAGATTGTAGAGGCCTAGGTGGGGTAAGAAGCTATCCTAATAATTTCCAAATATCCCAAGCTGTTTGCATGAGGAGCAAATCCAGCCACAGCAGCTTTTCACACAGAGCAAAGCCACAGCAGTTTGGTGCTTATGTACAGTCACAGGTATCTATGGTAACTGCAAATTCTGTCACACTCACACTTGTTCCTCCCTTGCCTTTGTGTGATGCACTGGCTGGGACTGAAGAGTCCCACAGGAGCACCCAATGAGTCCCTCTCCCAAATGACAATCAGAGTGGAGCATCCAATCATCCAGTGCATTTTCCATTGAGGTACTGAGGCAGGGAACACCTGCCCTTACAGCTTCTGAAAGGATTTCCTAATGTTAAAATGCCCTCTGGTAAATAACTCATTTCTTTATTGATTTTTTTTTTTTGACATATAGTTTTTAGCTGCTCCAAGCTGACTTTTCCTCTCTGTTGAAGGGACTTCCCTTGGCTCTGCCTTTATCTGTGCTCACACCCACACTTCCCAACAGCAGAACTGCCTCTGTCCCAGAGCCATCACACCTCCTCTTAACCCCCAGCTCTCCCCTGGTGCTTTTCCAATGTTGAATGAAATTGCTATTCCAGATCCTCGCTCTCACTGACAGCAGTGGTTCCTGCTCCTTCCTCCCAGGACTCAGCACTGACACATTATTACAGTTGTCATTTCTGCTGCTTCATCATGTCACACAGTCATGCCTATTTGTCAGTCCTTTATTACCCTTACATCTCCCAGAGCTTTACCAGCCTTCCCCCTCTCAGCTCTGATTTATTTATCTTGGATTACAAGCCCTAAATTCATTAGCTTGTCCTTTCATGGATTGAATCTCCAAGGAGGTTTTTTTTTTGGCTGCACTTGGAATGTCTCTAGGTACCTCTGAATTTTCTTTTTTTCCTTGGCATTTAGAGAGTCATCTCATTTACTGTAATCTGTCACTTTTGATACAGCACTGTTTGCTCACTCTCTTAGATCAAGGGACATATCAGCATCAGGGGGAGGGGGGAAAAGAGATGATGTTATTGGAACTCCCTTCAAATCACCTTACAATGAACAGAACATCCTCTTTTCCACACAGCTCAGGCTGCTGAAGCATTTATTGATGTTAACCCAGAGGAGGCCACAGCCAGCCACAGGTTTGCTCACAGACTCCTCAGCAGTTGTCCAGAAATCCTCCCAAACAATTCAGATTTTGCATTTCATTGCCCTCATCCAGAAGAGGAGTAACAGAAAAACAAAAGTGTAAGCTCAGGATTGAAAACAAAACTCTGTATTAAATAAATTTCAATTTCAGTCATCAAAGCAAGGTCCTGTAAGTCACAAGAGGGTATTTCCTTAAATATTGAGGAGCAGAAATAAATCATGAACTCTGTCCATATCAATGATGTTTGGAACTCCTCAGGAATAACTGAGGGATCCTCCAGGGGTTACCATTTAACCAGTTATGGGTGACTGCAGTGGGAAACACACCCTGCANATTTCATTGCCCTCATCCAGAAGAGGAGTAACAGAAAAACAAAAGTGTAAGCTCAGGATTGAAAACAAAACTCTGTATTAAATAAATTTCAATTTCAGTCATCAAAGCAAGGTCCTGAAGTCACAAGAGGGTATTTCCTTAAATATTGAGGAGCAGAAATAAATCATGAACTCTGTCCATATCAATGATGTTTGGAACTCCTCAGGAATAACTGAGGGATCCTCCAGGGGTTACCATTTAACCAGTTATGGGTGACTGCAGTGGGAAACACACCCTGCAAGGTGGTGTCCAGTGTGCAGCAGTTCTTATGTGCATTTTGAAATGACTCTCCAGGAGATGGGAAAAGCCACGTTTTTCAGAGATAACTGAAAAAATTCCAAGATGAAAATAACTTGCAGCTCTAAACAATATATAAATTAAAACTAAAGCCAAGGAACTGTCCAAGATAACTGACAGAACATTTCTTTCTGGATATCAGAATGACAAGATAATAAATTATTTTCAGTGATAGACCCGAGGCAGGAGCAAACACAAAAATCTAATATAATCTAGGATAATTGACAGGGGCTCAAAAGTACTTTAAAAATGTTCATTGTTCACTTGGTGATTAACAGATCATGAAACTGCATCCAAGAGTTGCCAAGCTGCAAGTTCAGATCCCCCAAACTGCTCCAGAAACCACCAGATTTGTGCAAACTAAATGTGAAAGTATTTTTATGTTATCTCTATGAAACAGAAGAAGAGGCTAAAAACAAAATCTCCCAACTGGTGAAAAGCCAGGCAAGAGCTGAACCCCTCTGTCAGCAGACAAGGAACAGCAGAGTGCATGGTTCACTTCCATCTTTCACAAGAACAACTACCAAAAAGCCATTTTCCCCAGGTTTTCTACAAAATATTTTGGATTTCAGCTCTATTGAATAGTAAACCTTTGTTTTAATCATAACCCCAAACCACAGGCACTACAAAGTGCTGATGTTTANCAAAAATCACACCAATCAAACCCAAATCCTCAGACAACCCTGGCAGTGCTTTTTCCATGGGCTGAGACCAAAAGCCACCACTGTTTGTGACATAGGCCAGGAAGGATCCACCCCCCTGTCCAGGCTCCTGCCCATCCAGGAGACCCAGAGAGACACTCTGGTCTCCCATATGTTACTGGCCATCTTAGAATCATTACCCTTTCCTCAGTATGATTTACACACCTGTTATTTCCCCACCAATCAGAGCAGAGCCCCAATTCTTCAAGAGCTTGTTGAACTAACATTGAAAATGTTATTTACTGACTCCTTGCACCGAGCTTGGCATCCTGCAAACCAGAGCAGACACAGAGCCCAGCCTGCTTTGCCTGAGCCTGCTTGACACCAACAATAAGGAGCAAAAAATAGCATTTCAGTAAAAATAGAGATGGAAATGCAACTGCCATGGCTTTCATGGCTTTGGAGAGTCCAAGTTGTCAAGTGCCTGGAGGGTGTAAGGCAATAAACATCTAGAAAAAAATCAAGCCTCTGCCTCCCCAGTTCATTTGCTGCTCAAGTGCTTCCCCTGCAGCACCCTGAGAAAGTGGGACATTAAGTCAGGGGGAAAAAAAAGAAGAGACATGACAAAGAGCAGGCAGAAGGACAGCAAAGAGAACAAGTTGTTATTTCACTACAGATTTCTTTTTTTTTTTATTCAGCTTTTCTTCCCAAGGAAGACTAAAAGTAACATTTATCTCTGCAAAGTCACACTGCTGTTCTGGGAAGATATTCCTAAAAGCCAGCAGTGTCCCAGAATTAGGCAAAAACAATGAAAAAAGAAAAAAATCCTCACCAAGAGCTTGGAAATATGGCCTTGCTCTCATTGTGTGTTCAACAGTGTTCTTTTAACCACACATTCAAACTAACCCTTGTGATCTGTGGCTTGAAAAATTTCATCAAATTCAGAATTAGATGGCTCTACATTTCCAGAAACCACAGCCTGATCAATCTTTTCTGGAATAATATATACAACCCCCATGAACAGCTCTTTGAGATATATATATATAAATATATATTGCACCTAGAGTAAGACTTCTTTGCATCCTGAAGGAAAAACAATGTGTTTCTTCACTCAGTTTTAGGCAAGAGTTTGAAACCCTTGGCTGAGCCTTTATCTAACAGTGCCCTTTCTGAGGGTGCAGAGCAGAGGGTGGAGCTGCACAGGAACTCCCAGGCACAGCCTGTGGCTGCTGAATCACTGAGCACCTGCCCAGTGCTGGCAGGTTGGTGGAAGAAGCTGGGAAAGCTGCAAGGGCTTCAGTCCTACAGCTGAAAATCAGAAAAAGTGTATGCTAAGGCAGAAAATTGCATATTCTGCATTTCAGAGCAGCCAGAGAAGCAAAAAGGAGCTTCATGGGAGCTCTCAACACCTCATTTACTCAAGAACCTGAACTCTGCACACAACCCTGAGCTCTGCACACAGTGCACAGGCATTGAACACCAAAGAGAACACTCTGGAAAATCTGTGGTCTCCTAAACTGACACATGACATGGGAAGCCATTAATTAAACCGTTTGAAAACTTGGCTCAAAGCAACACAGACATGGTGGAAAATTCCTCCACAGCCTGGGATCCACAAGCATGGTCCCTTCTGTGATTGCTGATAACTTCTGGTAGATAGCAGCAGATCATTGCCAGGCAGAACACTCACACACCACATTCCTTGTGCCCAGGAACACAAGAAGTCCATCTCAGTCATGGGGAATATTTAATTCCAGAGTCATTCCAGGGCCATTTCAGGGTGAGGAAGGAATTTCTGGAGAGTGACCAACCTGGCTAAGGAGATAGAACTGAAAAAGAACATATTTTTCTCTCTATCTAAGGAAGACATAAATGAGAAGAGAAATTTTTCAAGATGATCTAGTTCTTAGATGTCAAAACTAATAAGTCAAATTAAAAGGCTTTTAGTCCTGCTAAGGGCCAACCTGTGGGTGGAAGCATTTGGCTGAAGGTAAGGGCACCTCAAAGGAAGTGGAGTCTGGAACATCCAGGAGATCAGGTGTGTCCTTGAGGAATTCTCCAGGGATAGATAAAAAGGGAACTCCAGAGACACATTGGCATCATAAATACATACTTATATATGGGTGGTAAAATATAGCTCATGTATTTAAATAAAAACATATACCCATATTGATGGATGGATGTGTATTTTTAAATCCACAAAAGTCTTTGCTTGGATATTTTTAGTTCAATATCAATTTCAATATCATCCTTTACCTACAGTGGAGCCAAACACAAAACATTCAAACCAAGTGGTGTTTAACCATCCAGCTCTTACATTCCCCCAGTGGCAGCAATATATAACAGATTTTTGTGATTACAGACTTAATAAATCATATTTTATAACAGTGCTACATTGCAAACTCTCATTGGATTTATTGACTTGTTCATTTTTCCTCAGGTCAAGCTAAAACTTTCTGGTGCAGATAAATATAGATTCAGAGCTCAAAAACGACCTGAAGCACATTCAATTTGAGGTTCCTGTCTCCACACTGAGTTGTAGGTTGTGCTACCTCGTGGCAAAAAAAAAATTGAGAAGCCAAAAATCCATCTTGGATAATTAAAAAAATTCAACTGTGAAATGAAACTACCAGCATGGCACCTTTTAACTAACGAGATTAGAGCTACAAAAGCTGTGAGCTTATCCAGGTCTCACCAGTGTAAGTCCCTGTGGAACTGAAAGCTTTGTAAAGGATTTCAATACAAACCCACAATATCTGAGCATGCCTGAAACACACAGAAGCGAGTTATTTTATTTTATTGAGGCATCATAGCAGGAGATGCCTCACCACAGTGCAACATGAGGGAAAACAAAGACTTGTGGGAACGAGGATTTAAAGGCTGTCCTTGCATCTGCAGCACGTTCCTGTGACCTCGTTTTGTGCCCTCACTTTTGCTCAGTGGGCTCAGTGATACAGTGAAATAAAATGCACAAAACAAGGTTTTTTCATACCCCACTTGGGCCAAGCAGAACCTGCTCAGCTCTTGTATACAAGGAGCATTATGGAAATAAATGCTAAAGCAGTGCTGAATCACTTTATCAATTCTCACTGGTGCCTTAGCCAGGCTTCTCATCTCACTCATGAGAATCCAAACACTTTCCTTCTGCACAAGGGCCCACTGGATCCATCTCACAATTCTGAAAATTGAGTTTTCACCTTTGATTTTAAAAAGTAAAATCTAATCCTACAACCCTGTGGACGCGTTAGAAGGAAAATTTCCATGTCTACCAATCTTTAGCTTGCAAAGCACCTTTTTAATGCTGGGGATTCTGGAGCTCCTGCAGAGTCTGGACTGAGCAGTGAAAGGTGCTGCTCTGAGTGCAGCAAGAGGCTGTGGGCCCTTGGTTTGCTTGGTGCAGAAGGAGGAAGGGATCCTGATGGGAAATGAACTTCCTGCACTTGCAGCACTGCCAGCTAGAGGGGATCCACTGCCAGGGAGTTGTAATTTGGGTGTAGTTCAACACACGCAGCCCTGAGCACTCACTGCCGTAGTGGACTGGGATAAACAGTCCCAGTGCAATCCTAATGGGGCACAATTTCCTCTCTGGGATCCCCCTGCAGTTCTGGAAATCACCTCTGGTGCTCTGGGCTTTAGTGCACAGATGTGAGAAGGCCACGAACACAAACCCTTGAGGCAGAGAGCAGCAGAGCTAAACAAACATCAGCAGCTAGAAATGGCTGGTGAAGGGAAAACAGCACTGGGATCACACAGAAAACCTTTAACATCACACAGAAAACCCCTCTTACAAAGGGCTTGTGGCTCTCCAGATGCTCCTTGCTGTGGATAGGGTTGGTAACTCCCAGTCAAGGAGCACCACAGCAGTGCTGAGGGATGGGAGAGGCTCAGAGAGCTCTGCCAGCAGAGGATCCCACCCAGCCCCAGATCCCTGTGCATGTCTCAGTGGTGCAGGAGGGTTGTAATTCCCCCAAGGAACTACTTCCCCTACCCCAGGATATGGAAGGCCCAGATATCCCTCTGACCTTTACCCCTTCCCCCTGTCCCATTGGCCCACCAGGGATAAGGTCTATATAAGCCCCTGTATTTCCTTGATTCGTCCTCTTTCCACATGGACCCCCACGAATAAAAACCTTCAAACATCACAGAAAGAGCCTCTTTTGGTAATCCCGGTCCTATCCCTGAGATATCTCCCCCCCTGGGCCCCGTGGGGAATCTGAGCTGGCCTTTAGTCTTTGGGGGGCTGCAGGGGGGGAATAATCTCACAGGAGCTCACTGAGCCCTCATGGGGGTTCATTCTGCTCCCCACCTCTGTCCTCCCACTCCAGGGCTGGGCACCCACAGAACAGCTGTCAAAGACTGAGGCAAAGAGGGATTTCAGTGCCTCAGCCTTTTCCTCATCCTCTGTCACTTTTCCTCTTGCATCCAAAGGGGGAGATTGTTCACAGCCCTCTGTTTGTCACTGATGTAATTACAGAAAATTTTTTTTATTGTTTTTTCTTTTACAGCAATAGCACCAGATTAGGTTCCAGTTGGGTTTTGGGCCTTGTCTCCCTGCAGGAACTCAGGACATCCTTATCCCCTGATTTGCACAGCTCTTCCTCCAAAAGTCATAAATTCTCTTTTTATCCTGGATTTCAGAGTTCTGCTGCTCCACAATGGCTCTCATTTGGTGCCCATGCTGTTTGCTCTGGTGCAGGTGCACTTCAGCTGGGCTACAAACCCTTTTTGGGAAGAAGCCACAATTCCTTTGTGACCATTCCCAGCTGGATCTGTGGGTGTTCAAACAATAACCTCTGCTGCCACATGGCTCTGCACCCCAAACCTGCAGAGAGAGCAGGCCAAATCACCTTGCTAGCACTTGATTCCTCAGAGTTGCTGTGCCCAGCACCATCTCCACCCACCCTCTGGCAAACCTGGAATATTTTGGCAGGAAGCGAAAAAACCCCCACTGAATCCAGGGGACAGCAGGGCCTCCCCCATGCAGCCACACTCATCACAAACCCCATTAAAAATAGGATTCTCCAAGCAAGCAGCATCTCTTCTGCAGAAGAATTTGAAACACAATGTCTGCTACAACTCAGAGAAACAATTACCGTGGTTAATTAAACGATCCATAATATAAAAATTACATGTTCTGACATGCACAAGGAAAGTGTGAGTGCTCAATGCCACATCTGGTGATGAAGAATAAACAGTTCTGCACGTTCTGTAATTTCAATCTTGGAATTCAGAGCAGTCCATGAGCACACTTTGGGGCAAAGGTAACTGGTTACCTTCACAGGTAAAGCAGGAAAGCAAAAAGTCTGCCAGCCCAGGCAAGCACCAGCCAGCAAAAATAACTCACACCAGTGGGAGCAACAGGCTGCCCTGAAAATGAGAACTTTAGTTTTGCTGAAGGAAAAAAAAAAAAGTATCTTCAATAATTTAGTTGCCATTTGATACACATGAACTTTAATTCTAGGTTTGCTAAGTCAGAGCTATTAAAAACCAGGGTTTCTTGAAGCTATTTAGTGACTGACATGGTTCTAATTTCAGCCCAAGTTGGCAAGGTGAACTGGGGGAAAATAAAGAAAATATCTGTGCATTCATGTGATCTTATTTTTGCTAAATAAAAATTAGTTCCCACACATCAAGTCAGGTTCTGAAGTGCCACACTCATTTTTTGCTCCTAGCAACTGTTACAGAGATCTGGTCCAGACACAGAGCAGTATTTTTGAAAGCATTTCTACAAAAATACTCTTTTGTCTGTTCCAGTTCAGAATTGCATTAATATGAAGAAAAATAAGATTTCTCAGAGACATCCACCTGTGAAAATGTGAAATTTCATTGAAAACATGCCGGTGATGGCAGATTTTGTACAGCCTCACTCAGATCCAGTAATTGTGTACTAAAATAAATTTTGCTTTGCTTTTTTAAGGTACTGAGAAGATTTCAAGTCTTCAAAAGCACCTGAAGCCCCAAGATCTCGAGCAGAATCCTTTACAGGCTCTCTCCTACACAAAGCAGCTCAGTGGGACAGACTTTTGCACCCTTTACATTTGTATCCCCCAGCCTTTCCTTCCATCACGTACAATATTCTGAAATCACACTCCTAATCAGACACTTCCCAATTCCCCTCGTGCTCCAGCCCACCCCCTCAAACAATCCAAAATAGAACGACTGGGAGAGGAAGAAACGGAGCCAAACCAAAAGCAAACCTCCTCAGGCACAGCTTGTGGCTCTGGTTCTTACCACCCCCAAAGGCCACAGCCACCCAAGGGTGACACAGCAGCTCTGGGGTTCTCTGTGCACACCCATCAGCCCCCAGCAGCAGCAGGAATCTTGGGCCAGCAGGTCAAAGAAGAGGCAAAAAGAGGAAAAAAAGAGTAAATCTTGCATCTAAAGCAGCAGCATCAGCTCATTCTCAGACAGGAGACCGTGAGATGAAGTGACTATCTTCACCCCAATGGTATGAATCACACATTTGGCCCTCAGACAAAGCTCTTGTCTTTCTTTGCTGGTCAAAGTGAAAGCACAGCCACTGAGAGATCTGCCACACAGCAAGGTCTGAGCTTCTCTGAAATCCTTCACACCTTCCAGGTAAACACTCAGACCCTCTGCTGAGCTAACACAACCTTTGTGAGGGAAATAATGCAGCACAGCCAAGGTACCTGGAAATACCTGATGTTTCTCCCCAGATGGAACAGTAAGAAGAAGATTTCCAGGACTAAGTCAATATGAATCAGGGCAATACCAGCCCTGGAGCTTTGCATTAACACTAAACTGCCCTAAAAGCAGATGGTATCCCCAAAAAAAGCTAGAAATGTCATGATCTGTGAACTTACACAATAAGTGGGTTAAAAGAAGACACGGCCAAGTCCTGCCATGATCAGTGGTGGTGGGAGAATAAATTAGCAATGACATTTCAAAGGTCATGCTTAAATGACTCCAGAGTCTTCACTCCATTTGCAAAAATGGCATTAGCAAAGAGAGACAGGAGTCAGAACCACCTGCAGGAAGAGAATCACGAGTGAGACACATTTTGGCAGCCCCAGATGAGCTTTGAGAGGGCAAATGTCAGGTAACAGCAGCACTGTAGTGACAGAGGGCAGCAGGATCCCCTGGGTTGGTGTTACTGCCTGAGCACGATGGTTTGGTTCCTTCACAGGATGAAATGTGACTCTGCCACCCTGTTCAACACAGGAACAAGTCCAATGTAGGTTTTATTTGCCACAGACACGCTTCTGTCTCCATCCTGTGAAAATGTTCTCTCGTGCTGTCAGTGCCAGGACCTGGCAAACACAATCCCTGCCCATGGACAAGGCAGGCTCTGAGGAGCTGAGTAAATTCCAACCAAAACGCAGGACACGTGCCTCTGTGAAAGCCTTCTCCCAAAAGTTCCTAAGAATGGGTGTCTGCAATGGAAAGCAAGCCAGGAACACAGGAAGGGAGAGAAAAGAGAGAGAAATAGGGAAGGGGAGCAGTTCACTGCAGGAAATGCAGCAGAGATGGGACTGAATGAGCCCACACCACGTGCTGAACGTGCTACAGCTCTGCAGCACATCCCAGAACGTGTGACAGACACAGAGGATACAGCACCTTCCCCTCAGCTGCAGGGGGTTTTGGTGGCAACCAAAAAAAAAAAGAATAAAAATTAAAAACTCACTTCTTCCATAGACTAGACTTGTAATAAAAGCCAGGTCCTTTTTAGTCAGAGTTAGGAGGGGCCAGGGAGCACATCCCCAGCCTGTGCTGGTTCCTCCATGGCTGCCTTTCCCCAGCACACTGCCCTGGCATCACTTTTAGCAATGCTGAGGAGGGATGCTCCTGCTCAGGGGCAGCCACACAGCTGGACAAACTGCCCCCAGGACAGACCCTCTGCACAGCCAACAAGCCAGCCCTGCAACAGAGCCCCCAGGGCAGCAACAGCCCCTGGGAACACCTTCATATTCCCACAAAAACAGCTCCTCCCTCTAAAATACCTTCAGAGATGACAAACTCAGCACCTCTCCAAGGGCTGGCATTCCCTGAGATTCCCTTAGGTTCAGGTTTATTGGTGGTTTCTAATTCTAAAATACCTTCAGAGATGACAAACTCAGCACCTCTCCAAGGGCTGGCATTCCCTTGGATTCAGGTTTATTGGTGGTTTCTATTTCCTGGCCACCCTGGTGGTTTCACTTGGAGACCCAGGCTGATTTCCAGAGTAGCAAAAGGAGACACAAGTGGGGCTGGAACTCCTGGCAGTCCCTATCCCCAGGGAGGTCTCCAGGGGCTTTTCCTACGCTATCCCTGGGGAAATCCCCATGGACAGGGAATGCTGGCTGGACTGACCTCACCCTGAACTGTTGTTACTTTGTTCCTCTCTCCCAAAACACTTGCTGGAGCCCAGGCATGATTCTCTTGGCTCTTTGTAATCCTGCCTTGCATCTACAGATGTCAATATATTCCCTCCCACCCTCCTCTCCTCAGAATGATGCATATGCACAAGCCCTTACTTTTTTTTTTTCTCCCTCCCTCAAATTTCCACCTCTTTCCTTCTATCAAAGTACTTCTGGTCCTCTCACCACCTCCAGCACAGAGCAGCACCACATTTTTAGCATGCAGTCTTTAACCTCACTATTTCTGCCTTCCTTTTTGTTTGGTCTGTTACATGCAGGGAGAAAACATTTCCATTAATGGACATGGTGTCAATTCAGAGTCAGGCCACGTTGGATTTTGCAGCTGCCTCAGATGGAGCCCTCTGACCACAGACAGCTTCACTCCAGAGCAGTCTGGGCACTGCTTTGGCTTAGGACAGGCTCTGACTGTGGCAGGCCAGGCCTAACTCTGCTACCCTGAACAAGTCTAACGCAGGTTTAATGCCAAGACATGAAAAGTCTAAAGCCCAGACCAGGGCTGCAGAAATCCCAGGCACTCCCAGAGCTCTGCCAGGGGAGGAACAAGCAGTAAAAAAACCAGAGAGGCAGAACCAAGTGTGGCTGCCAGGATTTCAGCCTCCCTGAGCTGCAGGAGGCTGCTGGCACAGACAGAGAAATGTTCTCCTTCTTGAACACCTCCTCACTCACAGCTGCAAAGCTTTGTGATGGGCACAGGGCACGACTAAAACAATTCCTACACCCTGTGGGTATTTTTGTCCTTACAGGGGATGGCAGTTCCTGCCAACAGGAGACAGGACAGCGTTTCCCAGGAGCACAGGAGGGAGGGAAAGGTGAGGAGTGCTGAGCTCCCCCTGCTCACTGTGCCCATGCACAAACCCCTGGCAGGCAGGGAGGGACAGTGACAGAGCACATCCAGCCACTGCTGGGATGCTCAACAGCAAAGGAAAACAAGGATAATCTATATTCAAGACACATGTTCCTTCATATCTATAAATTCTGTAGCAAATCTGACAGAAGAACCAAACCAAGTGTATGCTGCAAATACCGTGCAGATGTGTCAAAAAAACCCCCAACAATTTATCCTGCAGTGAAAACTGCTTTATTCCTGTGTTTTCTGCACACTTTTTCACACATAAACAGACCTTGAGTGCTGTGTTTCCAGCAATATACACTGATTTTAGTGTCTTCTGCATAAGGAAAGTACCAAGATAATGGGCACTTCTGAAGTATGTCAAAGGAATGAGGCAAGATGCTGACTAGTTAGTGCAGTCCTTGAGAATTCAAGTATTCCTTTAAAGCCATAGATGAAATTATTATATAATTCAATTATTAGGATAAAAAAATGGAAGATTATATTTATTTAGGGCAGAAGCTTCAACTCCAGAGTTGCTGGGCAAAGCATCAATTACAGGTGGTTACAGCCCTTGCAGTGCATTTCCTCTGATCCCCTTTTTCTGCCGGGGGCTATAAACTGTTAAAACTTTCCCTCAGAACATCTCTCCTGACATTCCCACTCCCAGAAACAATGGTCCCACCACCCTGGCAGTGCCCAGACAAGCAGGGGAGCTGCCAGGGGATGCACAGGCCAGGCCCAGGGCTGCTCTTGCTGCTCATTTCTTGTGTTAACACCAATGTTCTCACTCTTCCTAATGAAGACAGGACTGAAAATTACTGTGTCATCTTCAGAATTTGAAATGTGCCTGACTAAAATTCAATTATGATAAACTCTGTTCTAATCCTGTTAAAGTTTTGATATGGAATTTAAAGGAGGAGGGGTCAAATTCTTATTGCACCACTGAATATCTGGTTAAAGGCAGCTCCTCAATCATTTATTTTAATTTTTATCTTGCAAATAAAATCCATTCTCCATGCACATGCTGACCACAATACATCTGAATTCCCTGGACAGGGTATGGACAGCAGCAGCAAGGGAAACTCAAACAAGAAAACAATTTCCACAGGGGCTGTGAGGAGTCGGAATAGCTGCACCATAACGAAAACGTGTTGGAATGAATTCATTGCCATCTGTCTTTATTTTGCTAACCAGCTCAATCAGACACCACAAATATACTCAAACACGAGAAAAATATTTAAATTATTTGTGTTCTGTCCTTTTGCAACAACGCAACTCTCAGTGTCAGTGCTTTTTGCCAGTTTGAATGCTCATCAATGGCAGGGAATTCATTTGTGCTCAGCCTTTGGGGATAAACCTGTGCAACTTCAAATCCACCTTATCAGCACTGAGCAAAAAAAAGCCCACGGTGAAAGTTACAATATTACAATTTTAAAGTTGTTCAAGGAAGAATGACAAAAAACAAAAATACAAGAGGAACTTTGTTCCTCATTGTCAGAGTAATTAAAAAGCCCTACAGCTTTTCTAATTGATGGATAGGGAAAAGCTCAAAACAAAAATACCTTGTAGTTCTACCACAACACTTCTCATCTGTAGAGTGAGAAGGGAATGATGGAGAAAGGGGGAAAGAGAGGAAAGAAAACGGACTGTAAGAAAAATACAAATAATGACAAATAATCTGAAAACTATTAACAGGAATGAAAGAAATGCAGAGCTCTGCCCTGCACAGAGCTGCAGGAATTTGCCCTGGAAGCCACCTTCTCCCAGGACCCTGTCCCTCAGCCTGCACAAGCAGCCCCAGTCTCCCCTAATCCACAGGGGCAGGGAAGGGGCCAGGACAGCTGTGAGGAGAGACCAGAGACAATCCTGGGGAGGTGAGAATTTGTGGGCCAGGTCAGGCTCAGCAGCTGCCCAGACACAGCTCATTTCTGTCCACCCTTCTCACTTCAGGCAGCTTCAACCCTGCCAGCCCAAGGGGGCAGAACTGGAGCCAGGGCCATTCCCTGGGCACATCCCAGTCCTGCAGGTGCCCCAGGGCTCAGCAGCAGAGAGTGGCTTTGCAGTACCTGGGGCAGGAGCCACTGCTCAGGAAGTGGTGCAGAATCGAGGTTCACAGCACATGAGTGGACTCAACAACCTTAAGGCATCCTAAATGCTAATTTTTCATCCTAAATGCTTCCATGATTCTCTCCTATGATTTTATATCAACTCCTGAGCTTGGCTTTGTCCAAAAGGAGGTCCAGCATCACATCCCCTCCTCCCAGCACAGCACCACACCCACTGCACTGCTGCCTCCTCCAACACCAGCAGCCCCACACAAGCACCGAGCTCTCCTCACACACACCCACCTTCCTCTGCTCAGAGCTCCGGATCCAGCTCATCTCCAGCGAGAGAAAACAACCAGAGGGGTGCAGGATGGGCTCAGAACACCAGTGCACACTCATAAAGCACCAGGCACAGCAAACCTGGGCAGGGTTGAGCAGCCCCCTCTCTGCACAGGGTTTGCTGGCAGCAGGGGAGAGCCTGATGCTGCAGCTGAGCTGTGCCTGCCCCAGCAGCTGCCTGGGAGCCAGGGCACAGGGCAGCCCCTCTCAGTGCCTGGGAGCCAGGGCACAGGGCAGCCCCTCTCACTGCCTGGCAGGGCTGATTTATGCACATAAAGGTGCCTGGGAGCTCAGATTCCTGCTCCACATCCAGCTTTAGGGAAGGGGAGCAGAACATGTGGAAGGCAGAGATTTGCAGGGCTGTTATTTAGGGCAACAGGCAAAGCTCTCTCTGTTTTACAGCCTCCAGTCCCCATCCCTCCACCAGCCCTGCACATGGGAAAGGCTCCTGCTCCCAGGAACAAGAGTCAAAGCAAGGCTGTTGACAGCAAGGAACAAATTCCATTCTGTACCCAGCAGAGCTGCAAGTGTGTTAACAGCGAAAAAATCAGCACTTCACTGAGGTTCAAGACTTCTCCAGTGGAAACACATGAAGGAACACTCTGCTGAGTATTTGCATTTCTCTTTTTATAGCCCTTTTTTTCCCCCCAAGTTTGTATTTTTCCACCACATGCAGAAAATACTAAATTTGGAATTCCTCAGCTGTGCACAGCACTAAAAACATGTAGTCCTTTAATGCTGCCTCTTATGAAATCTCTTTTTCTGGCACAGCATCTTTCTTGCTAGAACGGGCTCGAGATGCAGAGAATTCCTCGGCGCAACCTAGAGACTAAATTTATTTTACGTAAATAAACATTTTTTGAAATCACTTGGACCAGCAGCTGGTGCTGCCATCAGGCACCCCAGAACATCCCCACCACTGCCAGGCTGAACACCAGCAGCCAAACCCCAGCACAGAGCAGGGGGAAGAGGAGCCAAGGGAGTCAGAACCTGCCTGGGACACCAGCAACGCTGGGCAGAGAACAGAAAGCTTCCCTACATCAGATGGAGAAGGTCAGCACTGCTCCTGACACCCCAAAAAATGAAGCATGAGCCACATGGGGCCACTTGTGATGCTTTTAAGTTTTAACTTTCATGATTTTTAGACTCTGTGCTGCCTCAGGTGCAGTTCTGAGCCTCACATTCAGTGTCAGTGAGCTCTTCACAGAGCAGGGACACAAAACAAACCCTTTCCCTGCTGCACACCAAGGACAACTTTCAGGCCCAAAAGCACAAACAAGGCTGGGCTGAAGGGAGGAACAAGAAGGATGAGACCTCCCAGCCTGGAGCTGGAATTGGACAATTAAACCCCAATGTGCAAATGGACCAAAACTTTTAAAAGTGTGAGACCTCGTGACCATTTGTCCATTTTGTGACCATTTTGGGTGTAGCCCTGGCCAGGCTCTTGTCCTGCCCAAGGTGTATCCCAGAGCCTTTCAATAAATCTCTCCTTTATTCTCAGCTCTGTCCAGTCTCTGTTCCAGCTCAGCCTTCCCAAGGCATCACTTGGAGGAGAACAAAGATCACAAATATGCCATTACTGAAGGGAAAGATCAAAATATCTTCATGAAAAGGAACTGGGAAAGCAAATCAAGGCAGGAGAAAAAAAGAAAAACCATCAAAAAACACACCTAAACCAGGAAGGAACATCAGAAAGAGCCTTTCTTCACTGAAAACTCAGTGTAAGCTCAGAGGCTGATAAATGGACATTTGGGAGGTAATTTGTTTCCATCCCTTCTGCAGTTTAGCACTGATGCTCTGAACTATTCCATGCACTGCTTCAGATGCAAAGCTCCTTTCCCAGCAGAGGAGCAGAAGCCAAGGACTGTCAGGTGAAGGATGCTGGAATCTGCCACACTGAGCACAGTCTGAGTGGAGAATATTCTGAATAATGCACTTTGGGAGTCACTGGGGTCCATAATTTGTCATCTAAATCCTCCATCACGGAGTCTTCCAGCATTCCCTTCACAGAAAACTCATTTAATTCCAAACAGTGGAGACAAAATGAAACACCTCCCATCTGAAGAAACCAAAGGTCAAAGAAAGTCCCAATCTTTGGAATAAAACTAATAATGGGTAACTCTAGCCCCCTCGATTGATTTAATTATAAAGAGGTAATTAAAAAGTTCTCTGCTCAAAGAGTGACAAAGCAGGATTGCAAACTGAATTCCCAGACAACTGCATGCCTGAAAGCTGGGCAGGAATAATGGGATGGCTGAGAGCTGGTCCAGTTTGCCATTTTCCTTTATCCACACAGGGGTTTGATGGAAACTACAGACACAGAGAGGATATTTGAGAAGGGAGTGTTCATTATGAAAAGATGGCTTAAGATGTTGTTGAAGACTGGAATGTGCCTCAATCCTCTTAGAGAGGTGATTCCCACAGCCCCTGTGCCTTGAACAGTGTGTCACAAACTCCTCTTGTTTTAATAATATTGCTAGATTGGCTCTTTAAAAAAAAAAGAGTTTTCTTGAAAAGTGAAAAAACCAGGATGCCCACGAAGGATGTGAGAGGGAGTTTGCTGTGGATGGCTGATGGTGCACACAGATGAGAGGCAAACACAAGTTATCTGCAATAAAATATTCAGTAACCAGGCCATTATCAGGCACTTCCATCATGATAACAGCCTCCCAACTGAGACTGGGGTATTAATATTGGTGGGTTGATACCTTCCTCTAATAACTTTGGCCTAAAAAAACATAAGCGGCTTTTACATTTTTAATTACGGCTGGATTTTATTTTATTCCCAGGCTCTAATCCTTTTCCAGCAATTGGATTAATGAAAATAGTGATTTATAGGGAGGAATAAAAAAATAATCCAGTGAGAGCAGAGCTGCCCTGGCAGAGGAGAGTCCCTCAAGGAGCCCTTCAAGGGACACAGGGCAAGGTCAGAGGAGCCACAACCAACAGCTGCAGGACTGAGCTCTGAGCAGTCACATCCCATCTCCCCTTGGAAAAATACCTGGAAGCAAAGAGCAAAGCTCTGCTTTCATGGTGCTCTCTGCACTGGGCACACTTTATTTTGTTTTTGAACATCAGAAACTAATTTTCATCCTCTCATGTCTTTATTTGCATCTATGTAAGCTCAGGGCAGGCAGTGAGATGTTGGGATGAAATTCCCACAGTGCAGCTCCCCCAGGAGAGTTGTTTGTTGGCACATCCTGACTCTGAAAATGTGCCCCCATGCCACCACACACCCCTCCTTTTCGAATTTGATCTCAGCACAGTGAGAAGAGCACAGAAATTCCTGTTCTTGTGCAGATTGTTCCTGTTCTCAAAGCAGATTTGGGCCCACAAGAGAGTCAGGGTACATCCAGCTGAGGATGCACTTTCATTTCTGCAGCCTCCACAAGTTCACTTGAGGTGCAATGTTTTGCCCCTGCAATAATTTTCTCTTTTAAATACCTAATTCCTTCTATTTTAGCACTTACCAGGGGTAACTGCTACTCACACAAATGTTCAGTTTGTGAAAATCACTTAGCAAAAAAACCCCATCATTTAAAAGTGTTAATTCATGGCAGAGAAAACATGGCTCTGTGTTTGCTGATGTAGATGAGTGAGTAGAACTGCCTGAAAATAAGAACATTTTAAAACTTCTCATGATAACATTATAAAAAGCCATGATACAAATGATAGGCTTTGGGGTTTTTTTTTAGTTTAAAACAAGCCAGAAGATTTGGTTTTGCTTTGCTCTTTTGGTTTTTAAAATAAACCAACCCAACGAAAACAAAAACAAAACAAGGAACAATAACTACAACAAGCAACAAAACAAAACACAAAACAAACAAAAACCAAACCAAATTTAAATGTTAATAGAAGATTTGCACATTTTCTTGGTACATGAGAAACCCAGGTTTTTCCCCCCAGAACTCTCAGTGATAATACAAAGCACAGAACGTGCAGAAAAAGTTAAACACCACCAAAAAAAATCACACTAATAGAATGCATGCAGCCAAAGTGAATCACCTTGCCATTGGGAGCCAAAATTAGATTCCTGCTGTTACTTAAGTCCTGCAAAAAGATTTCTTTTGTGGAAATCTGCAGACCTGCAAGGACCCTGTGAGTCTAATGCCTCATTTTCCTCCATCTGCAGCACAAATTTTGGACCCCATCCCACACACAAGGACAGCACAGACACCAAGGAAGCTTTAAAATCCCATGAGAACAAAACAACAAATTAAATCTAAAGCAGAACCAGAGCTAGAACAAAACAACAAATTAAATCTAAAGCAGAACCAGACCTAGAACAAAACAAAAAATAAAATCTAAAGCAGAACCAGACCTAGAACAAAACAAAAAATAAATTCTAAAGCAGAACCAGACCTAGAACAAAACAACAAATTTAATCTAAAGCAGAACCAGACTTAGAACATTTCTTGCAGGTGTTTTTTTCCATTCTCAGGTGGCCATTGAGCTCCACTATGTCCACATTGCATGCGCTGTGTATGTGACAGATACACACAGCATGTACAATGAGGACACCATGGAGCCAGCCTGCACACGATGCTCCACACAGGAAATTCAGCCTCTCCGAGGATCCAGCACTGGGAAAAGTTCTCTGCTGCAATAAAAAAAGAGGTGATGGAGCCAGCTGGAATGCCCAAGAGTCTTCAGAGCTGGTGAGGTAAAGAAAAGGGAGCACACATCAAAAGGTGTCGTAAGGAGGAAGAGCACGGGAAATAATCTAAGTTTAATTGCAATTATCAATATCTCAGTCTAATGTGGTGTTACTGGAAGCCAACAGATTCAGCAGTGCTTTAGCAGAAGTTTCAGAAACAGCTGCACTTGCACTTATTTTTTATTTTCATCACTATTACCTAGATCTTTAAAAAACACATTGGTGACAACTGCTAGGAGCACTGCAAAACAGGAGAAAAAATTTCCTCATCCCCTCAACCATAAATATTTGGAAAGCTTTGGAAAAGCAGCACTAAAAGTATACTTTCAGAACTCTGTGCTTCAGGCAAATAAGTTCATAACAAATAAAACTTTATTAAAGCCCACAGATGTATTTTTTTAAATGGATATTGCAACTAGGTATTTATAAAATCACAGCAGAAAAGATGGTCTGGAGACGTATTAGCAATCTCTGACAAAAGATCAAACTGCAATAGATACATGAATAAAGCCTAAAATAAGAAAGATCAGCAAAAATAAGATTAAAAAATAAAGCAAAACCACAGCACATTTCCTTCTTCCATCTCTCACTTTGTCACCGACAACACAAGAAAGGATGAGGTTTTCCCACATGCCCTGAGAGCTCACAGAATTATTCCTCCTGGCATTAGGGTAATGGCAGGGTGTTTTCCAAATGAAATGGTCCCAATTCTTTCCAGAAATATCTTCCCATTAACACACCATGGGAAATGTTCTTCTTTATCCTAATGGAGAGTTTTCATTTCATACAGAAAATAAGGTAGAATTCTTGACCCCACAATATTTTCAGAACTGCCTCAGTACTCTCTTCAAATACTGGGTGGAAACCAAATTATTCATCAGAGTCTCTAATATGACACTCTTGCTATTTTCTCACCTTTCAGCAAACTCCTTTTTCATAGAATTTTTTGCTTCATCTATCACTGTGTAGAAATAAATAAACACAAACATCTTTTTTTCACAAAAAGGGAATGTAAGGTAGAGCGTTTAGTTTTTCTTACCATCCTTCACAACCTTTTAAAATATCCTTCAAGGCAGCTTTGAGCACAGTCAGCAGCCTAAATATATGTTCACAAA
>VWYE01027677.1:211-33433 GCA_013398995.1 Alaudala cheleensis | reverse complement strand
CCTACGACACCCTTCAGCAGCTCAGTGAACCGTGCTGGCTCCTGGCTCAGAGCAGGGGAGGAGCAGAAAATAGCAAAAGAGAGGCTCCTTTCAGCAGCTCCTGGTGCTGCTCAGCACAGGGAGAGCAGCAGGGACAGCACTCAGCACTGCTCAGCTCTTACACCAGGGAGCTCCTGTCCTGCACAGTGCCAAAGTCCCGCTCAGACATGCCAGCCTGCAGAAAATAATGTCCATTTTTTTTATTTTGGACCAGTTAAGCAGGTGAAATATATATTTTTAACATTTAAAAAAGCATAAATAATACATTGCTATCAACATCATCCATTCCTGTGTCCACTTCAGAAGAACATTCAGGTGTTTAGGATGAACAGAGGCTGCAATCTCTGCAAGTCAGTAAAACACAGAAGATGATTTAAAGGTTTGTTAGAAGTAGAGAACTGACACCCTGCTTTGTGCACCAGGGAGGTGGATCCTTCTTTCGCCCACAAACCTCTCCTTCATGAATTCAAAAATTCTGAACTGAATCCTCTTAAATTGTGAAAAAATTGCCTGATTTTTTACCAGACCTCTTGGCAGAAAAAAGATTTAAATTTATATCAAGTGTAGGCATATGTAACTACCCAGGTATATTTTCTGTATCAAGCTGATAATAGGTGCTATTGAATATCCATTACATTTGAATGNACGGGAAATAATCTAAGTTTAATTGCAATTATCAATATCTCAGTCTAATGTGGTGTTACTGGAAGCCAACAGATTCAGCAGTGCTTTAGCAGAAGTTTCAGAAACAGCTGCACTTGCACTTATTTTTTATTTTCATCACTATTACCTAGATCTTTAAAAAACACATTGGTGACAACTGCTAGGAGCACTGCAAAACAGGAGAAAAAATTTCCTCATCCCCTCAACCATAAATATTTGGAAAGCTTTGGAAAAGCAGCACTAAAAGTATACTTTCAGAACTCTGTGCTTCAGGCAAATAAGTTCATAACAAATAAAACTTTATTAAAGCCCACAGATGTATTTTTTTAAATGGATATTGCAACTAGGTATTTATAAAATCACAGCAGAAAAGATGGTCTGGAGACGTATTAGCAATCTCTGACAAAAGATCAAACTGCAATAGATACATGAATAAAGCCTAAAATAAGAAAGATCAGCAAAAATAAGATTAAAAAATAAAGCAAAACCACAGCACATTTCCTTCTTCCATCTCTCACTTTGTCACCGACAACACAAGAAAGGATGAGGTTTTTCCAGGTGCCCTGGAATTATTCCTCCTGGCATTAGGGTAATGGCAGGGTGTTTTCCAAATGAAATGGTCCCAATAAATATTTTCCAGAAATTCCTTCCCATTAACACACCATAGGAAGTGTCCTTCTTTATCCTAATGGAGAGTTTTCATTTCATACAGAAAATAAGGTAGAATTCTTGACCCCACAATATTTTCAGAACTGGCCTCAGTACTCTCTTCAAATACTGGGTGGAAACCAAATTATTCATCAGAGTCTCTAATATGACACTCTTGCTATTTTCTCACCTTTCAGCAAACTCCTTTTTCATAGAATTTTTTGCTTCATCTATCACTGTGTAGAAATAAATAAACACAAACATCTTTTTTTCACAAAAAGGGAATGTAAGGTAGAGCGTTTAGTTTTTCTTACCATCCTTCACAACCTTTTAAAATATCCTTCAAGGCAGCTTTGAGCACAGTCAGCAGCCTAAATATATGTTCACAAATCTGACTTGCCATCCAGCAGCACAGCACTGCTATTCTCACACTCCTCAGCACAAAATAAACTGTTCCAGTCAAGCCTGATCCTCGAGAATCAAGGCTACCCCTTCACCTGAAACAAGGTCAAAGCCTCATGAGGGAAGGCAGAACCTTGGGTGTTATGCAAACACTCTTTGCTCAATATTTGGCTTAATTCAGGTTTTCTAATAACTGGGAGATTTCTAATTCATTGCACTCCTGTGTTGCTATGGCAGCATAAAGATATATTATAGCAGTCCTTGTGAATGCAGTCGGCTTCCAAAATGCAATTCTTCTTTCCAGGTATTAATTCATAGAATGATAAATAAAGTCTGATTAAAATCCTTGCATTCACACCAAACACAGTTTCCAGTTCTTGACCTAAAGAAGCTGCTTGGCCACTGTCAAAACAAAGTTCCCTGGAGTTCCAGCCCATCTCAAACATCCTGAGTTCAGCAGAACTGCTCCCTACCCTGACACCCTTCAGCAGCTCAGTGAACCGTGCTGGCTCCTGGCTCAGAGCAGGGGAGGAGCAGAAAATAGCAAAAGAGAGGCTCCTTTCAGCAGCTCCTGGTGCTGCTCAGCACAGGGAGAGCAGCAGGGACAGCACTCAGCACTGCTCAGCTCTTACACCAGGGAGCTCCTGTCCTGCACAGTGCCAAAGTCCCGCTCAGACATGCCAGCCTGCAGAAAATAATGTCCATTTTTTTTATTTTGGACCAGTTAAGCAGGTGAAATACATATTTTTAACATCTAACAAACCATAAAGAATGCATTGCTATCAATATCATCCATCCCTGTGTCCACTTCAGAAGAACACNTCTAATTTTATAAAAGAGGCAGGTCTTATTATATCTAAAGAGCATTTCTATATCTGCTGGGCAGATTAACCATTTGCTCACTCTCAGATCTATTCACTCATGATCAGGCTGACCACAGCATTTGGCACTGACACAGTTCCTGTCTCTGGGCAGCTTCAGCAGCAGTCCAGGGACACTGAGCAGCTTTTCAATAGAAAAAGGGAAATCCTGGAAGCTTTCCAGCCCTCTGCCTGTCAGCACATGCCCACACACACCTGTTATGTGTTCAGGGACCTCCCAGCCCCAAACTGGAGCTGGGGCACATTGTCAGGGTCCTGTGTTCAGACTCAGTGACTGTACCCAGGGCAGCTGCAAACAGCTCCAAAGGGCTGTCTCAGAGCCACACCTCAACACTGAGCTTAAAATCAAAGCTCCAGCAGCCCTAAAAAGGTGGTAGTGAGAGGGTTCAGACAGGCAGGAAAAGGCTGGGCTTCCACTGTGGTGAAAGAGGAGAAAGATGATAAAGGGTGCTGCCATCACAGCTGGGGATGGACACTCTGAGGAGTTCAGTATTTAGAAATCCATCAAGAGCTGCTCACTTTGATCCTCTGCCTAGTGCAGCAAGGACAGTGCCATGGGCATCCCAGGATTTCCCAATGACAGTGCCATGGGCTCCCCAGGGTTTCCCAAATCACAGTGCCATGGGCTCCCCAGATTTCCCAAATCACAGTGCCATGGGCATCCCAGGGTTTCCCAAATGACAATGCCATGGGCAACCCAGGATGTCCCAAATGACAATGCCATGGGCAACCCAGGATTTCCCAAATCACAGTGCCATGGGCAACCCAGGATTTCCCAAATGACAGTGCCATGGGCACCCCNGTTTGAGAACTTTTCATTTGTTTCCATAAACTACCAGAAGGGCAAGAAAGGAGAACAATCAAAGCCTTCACTATATATTAATCCACCATGTTCCCATATCCAGTATTCATTCTCAGTTATATAATGCCTGTGCACATTCATGTTCTAAATTTATAAAAGAGGCAGGTCTTATTATATCTAAAGAGCATTTCTATATCTGCTGGGCAGATTAACCATTTGCTCACTCTCAGATCTATTCACTCATGATCAGGCTGACCACAGCATTTGGCACTGACACAGTTCCTGTCTCTGGGCAGCTTCAGCAGCAGTCCAGGGACACTGAGCAGCTTTTCAATAGAAAAAGGGAAATCCTGGAAGCTTTCCAGCCCTCTGCCTGTCAGCACATGCCCACACACACCTGTTATGTGTTCAGGGACCTCCCAGCCCCAAACTGGAGCTGGGGCACATTGTCAGGGTCCTGTGTTCAGACTCAGTGACTGTACCCAGGGCAGCTGCAAACAGCTCCAAAGGGCTGTCTCAGAGCCACACCTCAACACTGAGCTTAAAATCAAAGCTCCAGCAGCCCTGAAAAGGTGGTAATGAGAGGGTTCAGACAGGCAGGAAAAGGCTGAGCTTCCACTGTGGTGAAAGAGGAGAAAGATGATAAAGGGTGCTGCCATCACAGCTGGGGATGGACACTCTGAGGAGTTCAGTATTTAGAAATCCATCAAGAGCTGCTCACTTTGATCCTCTGCCTAGTGCAGCAAGGACAGTGCCATGGGCATCCCAGGATTTCCCAATGACAGTGCCATGGGCTCCCCAGGGTTTCCCAAATCACAGTGCCATGGGCTCCCCAGATTTCCCAAATCACAGTGCCATGGGCATCCCAGGGTTTCCCAAATGACAATGCCATGGGCAACCCAGGATGTCCCAAATGACAATGCCATGGGCAACCCAGGATTTCCCAAATCACAGTGCCATGGGCAACCCAGGATTTCCCAAATGACAGTGCCATGGGCACCCCAGGATTTCCCAAACCCTCCCTTATTCCTGGCCATGCCACACCCAGCACCTCCACCTGAGCTGGCCGTGTGTCCCCAAAGGACTCCTGGTTCATAGTGATCCATCTGCCCAAAGCTGTTCATACTTCCTGAGCTGAAGCATTATTTTAGGAGAAGGAGAATTATTAATGAACACTGGAAAACTGACATAAAGCTCATTTTTCTCAAGGGCATGAATCCAAACTCTGATAGTTAATGTTTCCAAGCACCACTTGAAGTCAGCTCAAGTTTTACTAATTAATGAGCAGCAGTGCTGCTTATCCTTTAAAGCATGCTGGCAGCAGAAATCCCCAAATCCAAAGCTTTGAGGAGAGGTCATGCCCAGCCTGTCACTCACTCCAATGGACACGCTTAGGGGAGCTCCTTTTTCCTCTGAAACAGGGCAAGATTTACTTGGAGGGCATCTTTGGATGGCAGCTGCTTTGGGACAGAGTGCAAGCCAGCTGTCCTCCTGAAAGAGGGGGACATGTCCTTTTTTTTTTGGCATGTCCTGGAGCTGCACTGTGGCCTCCCATCCTCACCTGGGAATGGGGATGAGGGCACACCTGCATTCCCTTCTCCTCCCAGCTCCTGCAGCTCTCTTACCTGCCCACACCCCCAGGTTTCCCTGTTCTCAGATGGCTCAGAGCATTCCAGCATTTGCTTTTCTGAAAGCATGTCATTTCACACAGAAAATAATGTCATATTAAAAGGAAAGAAAACTGATTGTTCTGAGATCAATCTAATTTTATTTCTGCAAACATTAAAAAAACAAGGACGGGGAATGCTAAAACAATTCTCATTTCTGCAGGGGAATTTGAACAGACTAATATAAGTAAATAGGATTTCAGATAACTTATTTTTTTCCCCCTAAACTCCTGTGTTATCAAGCCTTGTTAGAAATTGTACAGAAGCCAAGTCCCTAATAGTTTTTGTCTTCTTACTGGGGTTTCATCAGACCAAAATCAAAGCAACCTTTGGATAAATAATTTATCATACTACAAGGCACCTCTTTGAGTCCACTTTTAAAAATAAATATCTCAAACACTCCAACACCAGGCCTATGGAGCCCCCAACCTTTCTATTACCATTATAATCCAAAACCACCAGGCAAATTCAAGCTGCCACTCCTCCCAATTACAGCGTGTTCTTCACACCCTGATTTCATTTTCTTCCACCGCGTTTCTGACTCTAAAAAAAACCCCAAGAACTTCTTGCAAAAAGTGCCTACAAACAGGCCCACAATGAAACGTTTCTCCCATCCTCACAACCAGGCACAAGGACAGAACCAGAAGGTGCTCAAACCCATCTCTGAATTTCTCTTGTGACTCTGTCAGACGTTGCTCCTTTCAAAGAATATAAATGTGAGTTTCAGCACAGCTTTGTGGACCTCAGGTGTTCATGAGGCAAACAGAAAGGTCCAGTGTGTACAACACTGTCCATTTTTAGTATGGGAGACTTATATAAATATATATTATAAGTTACAACAGATCAGAGCAGGAAAAGCAAAGCCTCTCCTCTTCAAGCAGAACACCTTTGTGCCATCAGGTGGAGCACAGTCATAAATGGGTGAAACAAAACAGCAGAAAACCTAAAAGGAAGCTTCGTCTGCACAGTTACCATTGCTGCAGAAAGCACTTTACAGAACATGACTGTTCTGACAGCCAGCTACTACCAAGGTGTGCTGTAATTTAAAAGTTACTATGTGAGCATCCGTGGGCAGGATATCTGCTGGGTGAGAGCCTGGCTGTGAGACTCAGCTGAAGGGATCCTGAAAGCATTGGAGAAGGGCACAGTCTTTAAAAGAATTTATTCCTGCACAGCAGGAGAGCTCGAGGATGTGTTTTCACTGAACAATACACAATGACAGTGAGCAATGCACAGAGAAATCCACCAAAAATTAACCTCTGCAGAGCACAGAGCACCACCCAGAGAGGAAGGCTCAAATACTCCGTGCCTTGATGTCTCACTGCTACACGAAAGATCTGGACGAAACAGCAATCACGAGGGAAAAGAAAAGAGATATTTATTAAAATCAGGGTTATTATATACAGGAAAGGGAAAAGGTTCTAATTGGTGCAGAAACTCCCCACCTCTACACACACACTGGTTAATTCACATGCTTGTCAAGGAAATCCATCTCACTAAGAAGAATGTAAACATCTCAGCTAGTTAGAAAACAACACTTGTTCCCATGAAAACCCATGGGAAAACTGACTCCAAACTACAACTTACCAGAAGGCTTAAAAATTCAGGGTGACACCTTTCCCCAGACATCACAAGGGCTGGGGTGAGAGTCAAAAAAAAAAACCCTGCAACACTGGCCAAGTTTGGTCTTGTCATTCTGCCTCCCCATTTCCAGTGTGTGTGTCTGCCTCCACACTGCAGCCAGAGCAACGAGGAGCTGGAGGAGGAAGAGGTGGAACACGTCAAGAAGGAACTGGGGAGAGGGCTGTGAGGGTGAAGTGAATGGAGTGGCACAGGATGCAGTCACACCTTTGCCTGCAGCCTCAGGTGCACCTTGAGAGCCCGAAATTTGATGGACATCAGCCCTAATGGAACATGGCACTGTCTGCAGTCCTGAAACACAACTCAGCACCTCACGTTCGTGCTGGCAGGGAGGCAAAGCTCCGAAAGGAAGGTCGTCATTTTGATGGCCAGAGCAGATATTGATTAAACACTGAAAGCATCTCAGGGATGGCCATAAATACAAGAGCTGCTCCACAAATACACCTCTGGCAAAGTGCTGGCCAGGCTCAGAGCTAACAGCTCAGTATTTACAGGCACCCCACACTATGCACTCTCTCTAGCAACAATAAAGCACCTGGAATGCTCAGTGCTTGATTTAATGCTTCCTGGAGAAGAAAACTGCTTTGTATAATCTTCTGTAAACTGCATTTTATAAAATCTCCTTATAAACCCATATTTTCTCAGATTACACCATGTTTGGTGAGCTGTACCTTTCGAGGCTTTTTAATTCCATTAAATTGCAAACAACAACGAGATAATGGGAAAGCCAAGGAAATTCAGCTGTGATGTACTACTCCAATTAATTAGAAATATCTCCAAGTCATCATTGTGGAATAAAGCATTTTAAACATGCAAGGTTTGCAAGTTTCAGCCATTCGTGTAAAACTGTCAAAGACTTTCTTATAAAGGTTTAATTCCCATCTCAGAAAACTTGGAAGCTAACCTACTTTTTCCATTATTAGGTCAGGAAACACACCAGACAAATTATGCTGGATGAATGTGCCAGTATTTCCATATAAATAGGTCTCATGCACAATGTGGAACATCATCCATTGGATAATAAGAAGCTTTGTTATTATTTTTCAGTGCTCTGGGTGAATCCATGCACCTAGCAGCCCTATTGAAATGGTAATTAATGATACTTTAATAGAATAAACCGAGATGCTGCCTCTGAGCCACAATCCATATCTGAGTTAGGTTACATGGCACCACAGGGCTTGGGAGAGATCCTTTCCTCACAAAACCACCTGGACATCACGTGGTGCTCCTGGAGATCAGGGGGAGGACTGGGGAGCAGGGAAGGAAAGGATGAGCACGTTTTATTGTGAACACTTCCAGTTCTGCTTCAGTTGCAGGGTAGAATCTGAACTGGTCTCATCACACGGGCAAGTTAAACCATCCTCGAGTCCAGCTCAGCACTGAGGGATTTCCTGCACAGTGGCACCACCACTGCAGGTGCAGCAGCACTGAGGGACTCTTGGGAAGAGGGAAGATGTGTCCCCAAGGGCTAGAAACGAAGAGGGACGTGGGATGACAAGGCCAGGTCGATCAGGAGCCCTGCCCCATGAGCACACACCCCAGGGAGCCCAGCAGCTCTTGGCTGAACACTGAGAGCTCCATATGGCAGCAGGAGAGACTGTCCTGGTGCCTGCAGGGTCCCCTGCTGCTGCTGAGCTCTCTGTCCCCCACAGAGCCAGCAGCTTTGGCCACATTTGTCACACTCTGAGGGACTCCCCAGGGTCAGTCCATCCCAGGCTGTCACCAGAGCTCCCAGTGCAGCCTCTCCCTGTCTGAAATGCCAGAGCAGCGCTGCACAACCTCCCCCTGTCACCGTTCACAGCTGCCACCTCTGCGGGTGCCCTGAGAGGCAGCTGCCACCCCTGATGTCACCAGAGCCCTCCCACACCACCCCCTGGATGTCTCCAGGAGCCCTGTGGGCACCATCCACATTAGGAGGGAATTATTTGGCACATTGGTTTATAAAGCCACGGGAAAAAGAAACACAGAGCTGTTCAAAACTACAAGATAATTGTGAGCTGTTAATTGCATTCTTCATGGGTGCTGGTGAAACCATCTTCACTGAGTCAACAACACAAAGTGTCAGGGTGATGCTTTTATAATTCCAGGGGAAAGGTGAAATACTGGGTCACACTCAGTGCTGCTCAAACCGGATGTCTTCAAAATCAGTCAACTCTCAGAACACAGAATTTCTCTCCAGAACAATATTCATGTAACTTGTTGCCTTTCACTCTACTACTGCATTATCATTTTTCTCAAAAGATTATTTCTAAGTCACAGCTTCCAGTTCAAACATTCTCCTAATTGATTTTACCACGTAACTTAACTGGAAAAATGCACTTTTAGAAGTAACTTCATTCCTGCACGGTCCTGTGGTTTCCCCAGTGGTTGCACAATATGCAAACGTGCATTTTAGGTCAAAACAAAATGCACTCAAGCAGAGTAAGCCTAAAAGAGCCACCAAGTGCAATTGCATCACATTCAGTGTATAATAAGTTAATAAATTCAAAGCACTTTGCAGATGGGATATCCCTACTAAGCAGAGATGGTCATTCCATCCAAAACCACCGAGATCATTATCCCATAAATGCTCTTTTTGGAAACACAAGCATTCAGTCAGTGGACTGGGAAGGAAACAAAGGAAAGGGACATTTCCAGGATTACCAAGGGATGAACTCTCAATGCAGATATCAAATCAAAGAGGTTACCTGGGGCATGAGAGGCTTTCAGATATTCACTGGAGAGCAATTCATCCCCAGCATCTTTGGAGTAAATCACCATTCCGTTTGGAAGATTAGAAGTACATCAACACTCTATGAGAGCTGAAAGCAGCAGATGAACTCATAATAGGTTAATAGAGAATGAATGTAAATCAGTAATTCAGAGTCACACTGGAAATGGTTTGCTGGGAATAGGGGCTCTCCCAGCTATTGCAATGTCCCTTTTAATATAAATAGTGTCAACTGGTACACAGATGGCTCCACAAGGGTACGTTTTCACACAACAAATTATGCAGTTTGTACATCCTTGTTTGGAATGTTAACTAACAAGGTAGAACAAAGGGATATAATTGAAACGATCTTTTAATTTTTCTTCTTTTCTAATTTTACCCACCAGTGAATTATCAAGCAATCCTTAGACTGTTACAGGTCTACACCACTGGAAACATGAAACAGCTTCAGTCAACTCAGCCTGTGGAGAAATTCATTCCCATTGTAGGCAAAAGAAACTCATCAAACACTTACTTCTTATTGACCATAAATAAAACCCAGAACTACATGGAGGGGATCTTGAAAGTCACCACACCAAAAAGCCATACAAAACAAAAGGTCTTTTTGAAACTGCAGTGGCAAGCACATTTTACAGAAGATTCCAGGTGAAAGCACCAGGGGCTAATGCCCCAAGAAAAAAAAAACTTGGAAATAACAAATCTCTGTATCGTTTCCAGCCTGCCAAAGGGAAGCATGATATGTCATAATCTGAAAGTGAGATGACTCTGCAGCCCTTCTGGCCCATCTAATGAGGGTATATGGGATGGGAGCAGCAGCTTTATGGTCATAGAGGGAGCACTCTGGAGCTGCTAAAAGCATGAAGCTCAACTTCATTTATATTTATTAAGTTTGTTCCTTAGCAATGGACCAAAAGAGGATGCCTGAAAATACCTGGTGTGTTTTAAAGCTGCAGAAATACCCCACTTTAGTTTGAAAGAGATCTTTCTAGAACATAAAAGACTGCACAAGGAGCTGAACTATCACTGTTTTAACTCCCCCAGCTTCACACCCCGTGCCATGGGGGTATGAAAGCCCTGACCAGCCACGCTGCATTAATACAACAAAGCTGGGAAAGCCAGCATATGGCTATTATTTATTGCTAATGAGCAAATTCAATTAACAAAGCATCGTAAATAACAGGAAATAACCAGATTGCAAGTGCAGGCAGCCCAAGTCAGAGCATTCATTAACAGCACGTCGCCAAAAGGGGATTATTCACACCCTGGGGTACCTGGGAAAGGTTTTCCACTGCAGAGCCTTCCCCCACCACTCAGATTTCTGCACTGCCTCTGTGCATAAAAAATCCAGTGTGTGCTGTTTTGAAGATATTCAGCAGTATTTATAATTTTATAGATATAATATACATCAGTGCATTCATTCTTCTCTTGCTGTTTGTTTCTAATATTGCTCAGCATTATCTAAACAAACACCAGAGGTTGTTGCCACCCAAGGATCACTCAAGGATCTGCAGCCTCAGACCATCAGCAGAGTTTGTGGTTGAATTGAAACAAATGCTGCTGCAAAAAGACAAATGGATGAGGAGAATTGTGACATAGAAAAACCACAAACTGCAGCAAGTTGTGCTTTTGCAAACCTCTGATCACCAACAGCCCCTTCCAGGTGCCCTCAGGAGAACAGAAATGGTTAAAACCAGAGGGGATGTGGCTCTCCACTGGTCACCACCCATCACTGGGCACATCCAGAAAAGCCCTGAAGCACTCTGGCACTCACCAATCAACTGCTGACCTGGTAAAAATATTTGCTGAGCAAAAAGTGCATTTATTCCTTTTTATTTCAGGTGTAGAAATGGAAGTCATGAAGGAAAGTGGTGTGGAGAGGCTTCATTATAATCAGTATATAAAAGTGCCACTGCATCCTGACAATATCATCTTTCACTCTGAAGTTTTCCTCTCACAGTGGAACTTAAAAGCTGATGCATAATAAGGAAAGGCACGATAAAAAAAACCCACAAAGTTTAAATCCGTGAAGTTTCTTTGAAATATTTATGAAACAGGGCGTTTTAAATCCAGCTCTACAGGCTCATTGTTCTATTATAAAATATTGCCCACCATGTTTTTGTTCTGCTTCCCTTTTGAACAGAGAAAAGACTGATATCCTTAAAGAGAGGTGCAAGGTACTATTTTAACACCAAGCTCTAGTGCTTGCTTGCTGCTTGCAGAAAAAAGAGTCATCACAAGGCAGTTCTCTCCTAGTTACTGAAACTAGTTGCATTTGACTTTTGTTTAAAAAATTAAATAAAAAATAGAAATATAGATACAAAAATATGAGGGAGCATCATCAAGATGAGATGATCTTTCCCCAGATCACAAAGCATCCAGGACAGAATTTCACTGCCATTTTATATTGGCCAAAGTAATTTTTTGCAGTCACAGAGCAATGTTTTGAACATTTTAAATCTGAAGCTGAATATATTACTGCTCTGAGAAATTTCATTTAATCCCCTCATTACTTAAGAATAATGCTTCCTATTCACTCTCTGGAGAAGTTTGGCTGTCAAAAAGAATAATGATTTCCAGTCTTTTTCACTAGGAAAGACCAATATTGCTGGGAAATCTGTCTGCATGGATTTTGAGTGGTTACACTTGTACCTCCCTACAAAAACAGAGGATGGGTGAAAAGCACAACAGAAGCCAGAGAGAGCCACAACTGCCTCAGGATGTGCAGTGTCCCCGACACAGCATGGACAAAGCACTCGGGGCAGACCCAGGAGTTTGCAAAGCCAGCAGGGCAGTGATTTTGGGATTTGGGATCTGCAGAGCTTTGGGAAGGAAGCCAAGGTATCTCCTGCCTGCTCCTTCAACTGGAGCCCCAGGTACATCAAGATATCTCACACCTCCACTCCCCCCTTGCTGCTCTCTGCCTTTCTGCGTAACCTCCCCAGCTCTGTTCAAATGGGCTTTAAAAAAAAACAAAAACCCAGTTTGGTGCCATTTTCCCAAAGACACCAAAGTGGTGGAACAGGCTGATCCCCTGCCTCCTGCAGCAGCTTTCATCCTTCCACAATCTGTCCTGCCTGAGTGGCCAGAGCTTTCATCACGCCCCAGCTCCAGATGGGAAATGAGCTGCCAGGTGACTCAGCTGCCTGCCCAAGGTCGTGCTCACGGGTTTGAACCAGAAAAGGGAGGCTGGTCCAGGCACCCAGAGCTCTCTGCATCTGCTCCCTTCCAGGGGAGGGCTGATCCTCCTCACAGGACATCCTCTGACACACTGGAGGCTTTGCAGGTGTGTCCTGTGCTCTTTGTGAATCCAGCAAGTTAAGTGGGACAAAATGGAGAAAATTATATAAAAAAACTCTGCCATCCTGCTGCCTTTTTTTTTTAATGTGTAAACTTTCAGAATATCTGAATTTTATTGAGACTTAAGTGATGGCACCGTTTTTTTCTGTTAAAGCCTCAATGGGATTTCGTTCTATATTCAAAGATTTGAAGTTACTCCAGAATTGATCGTGAATTGTAGAAAATATAGAAGTAATTGTATTAAAGGCAAAAGCAGCAGACCCTTTCTGTCTTAACCTGTATATCAGTGTATTTAAAAATAAATCATAGCTGTGATTCACACTTAAGAAGGATTTTGTAGGGCAGTGAACACTTCCTTTCTGCCTGCAGGCACTCAAAAAAAGAAGAAGATGGTGTAACCAGAAAATCCTTTCTGTTCTCCTTCATAGCCTGGAAATTTAACCTGAAAAATCAGGATTTAATGGCCATCCCTTTCCAGTGCTTTCTCATATACACTTAGTTTGACTAAAGCCCAGGGCAAGAGATGAAAAGATAAATATTATCACATAAATTATATGGGATAAGATAAATATATGATAAAAATTATCACACATGTGGTTTGTGCATCACACTGGCATCTACAGCAGTGTCAGGACAATTTCTGAGGCCAGGAAAATGTGATGTGGCAGTGCTGTCCTCCACCCATCATCTGCTGGGACACTGAGAAGCAGCAAATCACCTTTCACTGTTTTCTCTGAATTAATATAAAAAAAATTTTAAAAAATAGAAGCATTGTCTATAAGAATGTATTCATTTGTATAAGAATGGGAAGGAAATGTGAATTGCTGTCCCTGAGGTTTGCAGGAGCCCTTTTTTTGTTGTTGTGCTGTGTTAGGTCCCTGCTGGATGTTTTTTTTTTCCCTTCCAGTTTCCTCACACTGTGCAATGTAAAACACAACCCACAAAGCTCCCGTGTCCTGCTGCAGGATTATGAGATTCAAAGCACTGGAGTTTCTTCCTGAAAAGCAAACTCATTTACCACCAGTTAGTTCAGCACCATCGTTTTTCTCTTGCTGCAAATAAATAAACAACGATAGAACGAGCAAATGGAGAGAAAAAAAAAATAAATAAAATCCATCAACCCAAAAGAAAGCAAGAAACATTTAAGAGGTTACATTTATCTTTCCAGCTGGCAATAAAAACAAGCACTTCTGACAGCCCCTTTTTTAAAGGCTTAGAGTGGATAATTGCAGCATAAAGCTCAGCACAACTGCTGTGTTTGAACACTTCCTGCAGCACTTGTGCTGCTCCAGGGCTCAGTGAGAGGAGCTGCCCCACATCCCAGACATTTAAAAACGGCAAGGGAAGGTAAAAACATCCCTTCACACTTCTCAGAAAAGCTACATTGACTGTTGATTTATGTGGTTCAATTCCTGGGGGGGGGAAATTATGGGGTTTTTTTAATCCCTTTTGCTCTGAGAGAGATTGTGGTCAACCAAAACTGGCCGTTGAAAGCAGCCAGGACAATATTTGGCACTGCACATTCCAGCTCCTTCCAGGAGGCACCTTTTCCTCCTTGCTCAATCTCAGGTCAGTTGGAAAATGCAAACATTCCAGCAGCAGATAAAACCACCAGCAGCAGGACCCAGGGAAAGAGTGAAGCAGAGGAAATGCCTCTGGTGTGTGCTGTGTGCTCAGCTCAGCCCTGCCAGGACCTGAGCCATCCCAGGGGAAGGCAGGGACAGAGCTCAGGGGTGGCAGCAGCCCAGCTCAACCCAGGGATGCCACTAATGGATCCAGGGAGGGAGGGCAGCAACCCTCAGGAAGCAAAAAGGCAAGGGCAAGGCACTGAAATGTACTTTAAAAATTAAATAAATGAAAAAAAGAATCATTTTGTAAAAAATGTAAGATGAGAAGAGGAACAAAAATAACCCAGTAGCAATTAAAAGTTCTTTGCAATGAAATAAAAGGAGTTTGGGTGGGGTTTTTTTTTGCTTTTAACATTTATGCAGCACATGTAAGGTCGTGATTGGTGTTTGATTTTCCTTTTATATCTATTTATTTCAAGCACCAGACCTCAGGTCTGGAACCCACCAGCCACAGGCTGGTGGCCCTTTGAAAATCCAGCTGGCCAACAGCAAACCACTGAAAACTTTTCAGCTGGCACATTGTCAGAGGTTGGTTTGAGTTCTGTCAGCACATGAACCCTCCTCTGAGAGCAGTGGTCCCTCTGAATGGTCACCCCAAGTGTCACATCCACCCCTGCCACCTTCATCACCTGCAACCACAAGGAGAAGCACCTGGAGATGCTCCTCTGAGGGTGAGCTCCAGCTCTAAATGCCACTCTGCCAGGTAGGAAAAAGGCTGAAGGAGAAATGCAGCCACTGTCTGGCAAAAATAAAAAATGAGAGGTGTTCCAATGAAAAATGGTTTGCAGTGCTCTTGTTTCTTTCAACAGAACAATTATACATCTAAAAACCCCAAATAAATTTCGTTTAAACACTCGGCAACAGCTCAACAAAATGCTGAAGTGCCACAGGGGAGGGCCAATTTATACAAGTATCTAAATCACCAGGACTTCCCCAGACATTCACATGAAGCTAAAATCTAATGTTAAACACAATTTAAAAAGAAAGGAAAAAACCCACCAAACACCAAAAAAAAAAACCCCAATCAGAAATCTGGTGAGAGGGTGAGGGGATAATTCATAAAGACAACTACTAATTTCTCCTATGATTCATTCAGTGAGTAACCCCCACAGCTGCTGCTCTCCAAAGCAGCAAGGAAAAGTTGATTAGGGTACAAAATAGCTGCATGATTGAAGTTCTTTAACACTCTGGGAGTTTTTTAACACTCTGGGGCAAGGAAGGTCCATCCCTAAACCCTCCCAGCAGATCAGGGGATGCCCCATTTCTGCAGCAGATTCAGGTGGAGCTGTTCCCTGTTAGCAGGGACCTAAAAAACACCTCAAACCACCAAAACTTCTTGCCCAGGGCTTGCTGCAAAAGATGCCAATTTACTTCTGTGTGTTTTGCTGTTCCCCTGCTGTGCTGCCACATTAATACTCATGTGAATTCCTCACCTGAGGAGGGACTGAAACTTTTAATTCCTATCCCTGTCAAGCCTCTCCAATAAAATGCCTTTCTAATCTTAGCACTATTCCAGCTTGTTAAGCCCTAAACTCTCTGAAATCTCTGTGGGATACAGATTAAGCTTGTTTAGGGTGTATTGTCTCAAAAAGTGATGCTCACACAGACAAAAATATAAAAAACAAACAAAAAAAAAGAGATGGTTTTGCAGCAGAAAACCATTTACACTGTGCAGAGCTGGACTCACCCAGAATAGAGATATTTCTGAGCTGTTCATAAGGAGTCTGCCCAATGCTGGAGCAGCAGCAGAAACTGCAATTATCATTACTAACCCCCATTAGACACCCAAAACCTCTCCCTCCCCCAGCCCTCAGCATTAAACTCTACGAGATATTCAAGATGCACACACACAATAAAATAAAATGCACACCTCAAAATACCTTTTTAGTGCTCCACTACCCTGGCTGCTGGGGATGTCCCTGCAACTCTCTTCTTGCTAAATTGCCTGTTTTAACAATTCCTCATGCCCAAAGCACTCTGGTGGCTTTTCCAGCAGGGCTGCAGCTGGTTTGACTGGACCAAAACTGGCAACCAATAAAAGTTACCTGCACAAGGCATTTCCACCTGAGCACCCTGAGAAACGAGCTGCAAACTGACCTGCCAACAGCACAGGGGTGGGACGACATCCAAGCTGCATTCTAGGCAGCAGCTAAAGCAGCCCACAGAAGATGCAGTCTGATGAAAGCAGGGAGGAAATAATTGTTGGGGTTTTTTTTTTAAGCTGAAACTGTGATATTTTAGCATTNTGCTGCCACATTAATACTCATGTGAATTCCTCACCTGAGGAGGGACTGAAACTTTTAATTCCTATCCCTGTCAAGCCTCTCCAATAAAATGCCTTTCTAATCTTAGCACTATTCCAGCTTGTTAAGCCCTAAACTCTCTGAAATCTCTGTGGGATACAGATTAAGCTTGTTTAGGGTGTATTGTCTCAAAAAGTGATGCTCACACAGACAAAAATATAAAAAACAAACAAAAAAAAAGAGATGGTTTTGCAGCAGAAAACCATTTACACTGTGCAGAGCTGGACTCACCCAGAATAGAGATATTTCTGAGCTGTTCATAAGGAGTCTGCCCAATGCTGGAGCAGCAGCAGAAACTGCAATTATCATTACTAACCCCCATTAGACACCCAAAACCTCTCCCTCCCCCAGCCCTCAGCATTAAACTCTACGAGATATTCAAGATGCACACACACAATAAAATAAAATGCACACCTCAAAATACCTTTTTAGTGCTCCACTACCCTGGCTGCTGGGGATGTCCCTGCAACTCTCTTCTTGCTAAATTGCCTGTTTTAACAATTCCTCATGCCCAAAGCACTCTGGTGGCTTTTCCAGCAGGGCTGCAGCTGGTTTGAGTGGACCAAAACTCAAAAAAGCCAATACAAGTTACCTGCCCAAGCACCTCCCAAGGCATTTACACCTTTACACATTCCCATAAACTGACCTGCTGACAGGACAGGCTGTTGCTGGGATGGGAGAACATCCAGGCACCAGCTGCATTCCAGGCAGCAGCTAAAGCAGCCCACAGAAGATGCAGTCTGATGAAAGCAGGGAGGAAATAATTGTTGGGGTGGTTTTTTTTTAAGCTGAAACAGTGATATTTTAGCATTGTTCCTGCAGAGAGCCTCCTGTGTGCCTGCATGATGAGGGAGCAGACAAGTGAGAGGCACAAAGCTGTGTCGTTGTAGGACATGGAAGAAAGATGAGAGACTCCAATATTTCAGAAGGCAAAGAACATTTTAAAAAAAGCTTTATTGTCTAATCCTTGCTACCTTTATAAAGTGTTCCCATACAGACTGAACATGGCTGGTGAATAGGAAAACCTCTCTAATCCCATTGGTTAAACAGGAGAAACAGCAAAACCACCTGGAGAAAGGTTGTTTTGAGGAAGGAGAGTTGTTTGCCAAGATGCTTTTGAGAAGAAGCTTTCCTGAGAAATGATCCCTTGGGAAAAAGTTAGCAGGCTGAAATCTCTCAGACCCAGCAATATCAGCCCAGAAAGCTGTCCAGACACAAATGCAGCACAGAAGCCCAGCCCTTACCATGGTTTGAAATCAGCACATGGAAGAGGGGACCAGAGATGCTGCTCTGCCTTGGCCTGCAGGTGAGGGGAGGGTGGTGGGAGGAGCAGAGTGAAAAGGAACGGTGAAAAAACTGAGCCCAGGACACAGCACAGATCAAAAACTGGTGCCTGAGATCCAATTAAATATATAAACACAGTCTGTGCCACAGGTATGNGGAAAAAGTTAGCAGGATAAAATCTCTCAGAGCCAGGAATATCTGCCCACGAAGCTGTCCAGACACAAATGCACAGCAAAGGCTGCAGCACAGAAGCCCAGCCCTTACCATGGTTTGAAATCAGCACATGGAAGAGGGGACCAGAGATGCTGCTCTGCCTTGGCCTGCAGGCGAGGGGAGGGCGGTGGGAGGAGCAGAGTGAAAAGGAACGGTGAAAAAACTGAGCCCAGGACACAGCACAGATCAAAAACTGGTGCCTGAGATCCAATTAAATATATCTAAGCACAGCCTGTGCCACAGGTATGGCCCCTGCAGCACCCTGAGTGGCACCAGGGGAGAGCAGCCCCTGGGAGGAAACAGCAGAGAGATCACAGAGTCACAACAGCACTGCATCCATCCTCTGGAGAGCTGCAGCTGTCACATCCAGGCTCGTTCTGTGGCAAGTTTAGAACCTAAAAATGACTCCAAGTTTTCCTGAATCTCTTTTAAAGGATGTGGTAAGGTCATTCCATCTTTTAAGCCGCAGTTCAGAGTGGATGGAAGGATTCCAGCCCAGCCTCGGGGGCTGCTGGGGAGACACCTCCCACAGCTGAGCAGGGACAGGAGAGATAGAAACCAAAATTCCAGTGGAGAAAGAGCTACCTGGGTGAGGAAGGAGCTTCCCAGAATGCTGGGAGAGCCATGCAAGAGGTGACAGTGAGTCATCCCAGCCAGGAGAGGAGAAAACTGGAATTATGGAGACACCCAGCTGGGAGCTGTAAAGCACCAACCCTGTGCTGAGTGGGCACAGTGCTGGGTGGTGATTCCCCTTCCTGCCCCTCCTCAGCTCCCTGCAAGGCTCTGACTGTTTAGCTCACAATTGCAGAAATAAGCAGGGAGAGGTGGAAACATCCTTTTTCTCACCTTCTGTGACAGAACATCACTGAACAATTCAGTGTCAGTAGTGGAAGGGAAGAAGGAAGTCAGAGTGGAAGGAAGAACTGAAAATAGAGCCAGCTGGAAAAAGAAAAAAATTCCACAAAGCTAATTTTTAGCCAAAGCTCTCTTTTCCTCCTCCATGTACATCTCTGTAGGAGATTTCTAATTGTAATTACTCTAATGAATTAGTCCATGGGAGAAAAGGCAAACATACACTTCACTACTTGGCCAGTTCTAGCTGCTACACTCTCCAGAAGAACAATATTTAGCATTTTACACAAATGGCTTGCATCCAGTGACTAATTAATCCCCTTTACACAGAGGCATGTGATTATTTTTTTCCTTAATGCTAAAAAAACCCCAAAAAGTGCACCATGCCATGGTGATCTGCAAGTACAAAGGGTTCACTGCTTTACCAGAGAGCAGGAATGCTGCTTTAGAACCTGGTGCTGCAGGTGTGCCCAGCTCCACACTTCCTGTGAGGACAGCATTCCCTGAAAACAGCATTCCCTGAAAGCCAGGGCACCCTGGCTGTGCACTGCCAGCCACCCAAGGGCACAGACACCCCACAAGAAGTTAGTTCCCTTCAAACCACCCAGAGAAACTGGTTTCCCAGCCTGGTGTCTCATTAGGGATGATGATGCTCGTTTCCCCACAAGGCCTGGATTAAATCCAGCCACATCTGAATCTACAGCAGCACCTATCACAGAGATTTTTCAGCCAAGCACTGATGTGTTTTACACTGCCATAAAATATTGCTGCTTGCCTTTCAGGAGGAGAGCAGCTCCATTCCCTGAGGCAGAATGTTCTCTGAGGGCTCATACAGCTGTGTCTCCAAAAAAGATCTGTACACAGACTCCTCCAAACAGCCAGGAGAGGTTTGAGAGGCTCTTGCCCATGGTCTGGGCATGCTAAAATTGATCTTTTCCTGACAGCAGAGCAGAACTGTGTGGAGCAAGCAGAAGGGATGGACTCAGATGCTGTTTCCAGGGCAATAACCAGCTCCAGCTCCACAGAGTGGCTCATCCCAAGAACTGCCCCATCATTAAATATCCCACTTTTGGCTCTCCACAGCAACCAGACTGACCCAGCCTGTTCCTGGCACCCAGGGCAGTGTTCAAGGAAGGCCATCAGAGATGGGTTACAGAACCATGAAAAGTCAGCAGCTCAGAGCTGTGATGTGCTCCTGATGTCCAGAAGCCTGCAGGGGATCACACCCAGCTCTCACATGACAGTGAAATGATTTCTCTTCCAATGGTCTGAGAGTGCTTTGGGGTTTTATATTTCCTATACATATTTGATTGTTCAAATATAAAAGCACAGACCATATGGCACTTCCTAGAACACAATTCACTTTCTGTGCAGAGCTGCTATGAATTTAGGTAAATTTTCATGAATATGTAAAAAGGTAATTTTCAAAGATTCACGGATTCATTTCATAGAAATTATCCTTCCCAGCCAGGCCAGGCATTGACCATCAGGCAATGACTCACATCCTGCACACTCAGGTTGACATGAATTGCTTTCAGCTCTCCCATATGCAAAGTGAATCAGCACAAAACTTTGTCAAATGGCACAAAACTCTAAAGCAAAGGCACACTCAGAGTTACAACCTCGGACAGTCAGTATTAGATCTGTTCCTTCCTTGGTAAAATATTATCAGCATGAGTGGATTTTGCAAACAGCTGACATCTAAATTTCCCTGAGGTCAAAAACTAAAGGGGTGCAACACATTTCAAGTGTTAGTGTGTTTAATATCTCAACATCTTCATTATAAAACCACAATGGTGCACATAATGCACTGTAAACCATCATCCAACAGAGAGACAGCACCTCTGCAGAGAAGATGTGAGTGCAAAGGCACAAGGAGAGGTTCCCAGATGTGCTGGGATCCAGGAAAGGAGGCTGGGAGAGGAGTGGGACACCTCTGAGCCTGGGCCAGGTGAGGACAGAGGAGCAGAAATGCTGAAGGTGAAAAGTAAAAGAGGGTGAGGAGTGAAAATCTGGCCAAAAATAAATTTAAAAAAATCACAGCACTCTTATTTGAGGAGCCCAACTCACTTCTGTCCTTGAGCAAGATCCATAAGGGATGGAGGAGCTCAGCACGAGAGGTGAGCACAGAGGCAGAAAGGGCATCCAGGAACAGAGGCAGGAGAGATGAAGATCAGGGCATCTGTCAGTAAATCAGATTACAGGGAGCACAGATCCTGCCAGGGGAAAGTCTCAGTTTGTCTGAAGAAGCAGGAGGACTGGAGGAATGCCTCTGCTGTGAGGAGTGGCTCAGGACCTGCTGGGGGCAGAGGTGTGGGCAGGGAGCAGAGGAGCTCCGTTGGCCACAAGGACAAGGGGTGGCTGCTGGGGCCAGAGGGAATTTGGACAGCAGAAACACAACAGCAACAACTCCAGAAGCTCCAGATGGGAGTAAAGCTCTCTAGGAATAAAAAGGGAAGGTGAAGCACCAACATGGACAGCCTCTCAAAAAGCAAACAAGGAAAAAAATAGGGCAAAGGAACAACATGAAACAAATGAACAAAAAATCCGACCAAATGAAAAAGCTGAAAATCAGTCTATAAAATTATAGAGCCACTGCCAAAACTCACTGGGGATCATTGTAGTCAAAATTCTGAGATTGTTGAAGCTACATTATTTAAAGTTGGTTTGCAAATATATTGAACAAAGTTGCACACAGTAACTGACTGAGGACAACTTACATTTTCAAATGATTGTTTGAGCACACAATTACTTCAATGATTTCACTTCGCAGTTTTTCCAAAAACTACCAACCTTTTAGTCCCAAACTGTGAAATAAGACAATGAACATTGAAACCCTCAGAAGTAAGGCCCAGGTACACAGAGGAGAGGGACAATTTAACAGGTACAGAAAAGTTTCTGCAGTGATGGTGAGGGTTATTCTGGGACCTCCTGAAAGTGAGAGGAATTGGAACCATGGCTCTAGATGGAAGAGGAAGGTACAGCTCTGATGTGAGAGGGAGGAAAGCACTTAACATACCCAAATCTGTACCACTGAGAGAGTCAATATTAGCTGGAGTGATCCAAAAGTCCAACCTTCCTTTGCCCATGAACTGGAAAGATTTTTTTCTCTCATGCACAAAGAATTTTGGCTTTTTTAGGAGAAGTGGACTCCTGTTCCAATTGATCTGCCTTGCTGCCTGTTCTCCTAAAGAAATGCAACATCTTTTGCCAGCAGATGAAGAGGTCACCCTCTGAAGTCGACCTGCATTCTTGGACTGCTTTAATTCAAACAAGACCAATGAATTTTGTATTTTTTGAGCATCTTACTGAAGCCAGTATCAAAGAGGAAACCACAGGCAGGCACACACTTGGCTCTGCTCACAGCTTTTCATCAGCAGATTTCGGTGCTGATCAAGATGATTTCATTCAAAGCAGTCCCTCAGCTGGCCCAGACTGATAAACTGCCCCCATGGACTGGGTTCCTAACTCATAGGAACATTTGACAGGGCTTCAAAGTCACTTCTTATGCTGTTCTAGAAAGTCTGAATTCATTTCTTCCTCCGCTGCATAAGGAGAAGTACTAATTCTTCTAACAGATCCAAGGAACTATCACAGGATGAATCACCTAATGAATTACTCAAGGATGTGATTCTCTCACTTGCTGCTGCAGCTCCCTACATGCTGTTCTATTTCTTTCCCCTTGTGCCTTATGCAGTACTACAAGCCAAAGCACGAGTCTTTCTATTCCCAAACAGCCTCTCAGCAAGCTCAGACAAACACTGGGGATGGCTCCCACAGCAGACTGTGCCCTGCAGTAACCCCTGGGATCCTGCTGGAACACTCCTACAGAAAGTTAAGCCAATCCTAACCATGTAAAGTTCAGCCAGCCTTCAATACAGAGCTGCATGATGAAGTTTTTGTGCTCCCAGCCCACACAGCTCCAACATGAGACACTTGCAGGCAGCAGTGCAAATCCAGCTGAAATCCAAGAGGGAAACCTGTTTCAGTGGCCATACCCATTGCCTGCCCCAGGTGTGCACCTGCAGGTTTAGCTAAAATTGTTTTACTCTAAAACAGCTGTGCACATTCAGCAGCATCTTCTCACTCAACACAGAAATAAAAGCAGGTTCCCTTGAACAAAAGGGAGAACCAACACCCAGCAGCACCAGCAGCCTCCACAAGCCAGCACAGGATCAGTGAAATAACTTCAAGAAATATTTACTCTGAGTCCCCATAGAGTTGTGTTCCCCCTGAGGTTCTGCAGCTCAGTTTTTCCTGCAACCACGTGGACTGATGTAGGTATTTATACTCCAGCTACAACATATCATGCAAAATTAAAGTGACTGTTCTCAAAGAGCACTAACAAAAGCAATGAAATTAATGTCAGGAGGGTATGTGGCTTACAAGGGGATTCTGCTTAGAAGTGCAATACAAAAAAAAAATACTCAAATCCCTGTTGGAGCTCCAGAATTGCATCCAGGACTGGCTGGCACCTCTGTGATAAAGAGTAATCCCAGCAGCAGCAGGAGTGCTGGTGGCAGGGTGGGCACAGCCAATAATCCACTTTTCTGATGGCACAGGGCTGTTCTCTCCCACCTGCAGCTGTGGCCCAGCACAGTCTCAGGTGTCCCACCAGGGATTCCATTCCCCTCCATGCATTTGAGGTGTTTGTGTGAACAGCCCTCAAAGTGTCCCAGCAAAAAATGAGCCTGCTCAGCTCTGATCATTTCCTGTTTATTAACTGAGCTCTCTCAGTGCTTCTTTACCCATTCCCACACAAACTGCCCAGACAGGAGATGGGTGCAGGCAGCCCTTGTGCCCTGTCAGAGCTCAGGCTGCACCCCTGATGCAGCATTGGCACATCTCATAACACAGAACTTCACAACTAACCAAATTTCAGACATTTTTTTTAATAAAGCAAGACTTATTACTATGAAAATTAATTAATCTCTTTTTATATCTCCACTAAGCCAAGCCTGTTGTGTATCTCCAGACCTCTGCAAGCATTTGCAGGCCTCAGTTGTCCTCTGCAAACCATGGGGAAGCAGCACTGCTGTCTGTGCTCTTCGTCTGGATGTTCTGCTGTTAATTAACCCTGCCTCCCTGTCAGGAAAGGGTTTGTTATCAACAGCACACACTTATTTTGTTTTTCCTGTTGGGCTGCATGCAGACACCTTGGACAGCTTTCCAGTTTTGCTTCAGCTTTCCTTCTGACAGATACTTTCCCTCCAAACTGACAGCCCTTCCCCAAGGTGCAGTGCACAGCCATGCCTTCACACTTCTGAGTGGATTTCTCTCCACCCTGAGTTTTACAGCCCCACAACTCCTCCTTCCTTCAGCCCACACCTCAGTGACAAACCAAAAAGGGACCCAGGACATGTGCAGGTGCCACCCATGCAAGGGATCAATGCATGAGACAATTTTTATGCATCTTTCCACTCTTCCCCACCTCCACATTTATCCCCCTTGACAGATCCTCAGGAAACTTTTCACCCTGCATGCCTTAATCCTGTTTGGGCTTTGCCCAGTAACTCCCAGTGTCTCCAGAGCTAAACACCAAATTAATCCCTCCCCATCCCACAAACCCCAGCCAAAACTGGCCTAGCTATCAATAATAAGTGGGCAAAGTGCTAATATGTTTGCCTATAAATGTATTTTACATTCAGAACTATAAAAGAAGCATTATTATTATTATTTCAAAGAACTGTAATTATATTCTCCTGTTTCACCAGGCAACAGGAGCAGTGCCTGGCAAAAGGCCACTGGCACACATATTATAAAAGGTAGAAAGGATAATATTGAGTGTGCAGCAAGGACAGGACAGGCTGTGGGAATGATCAGCATTTCAGCAAACAGGGATGTGCTGGAAGATAGAAATTACAAAATTCAGGGCAATTAGCTGAGCACAAAAACCATCAGAAATGCACCTGAATGAAATGATACAGAACAACTGATAGAAGAGTATGAAGTGAAAATACACTTCAGTAAACAATGACTGACCTTAGAGAGATCAAAAAGCTCAGGAAGCAGATCTTTTGAAGGAGAGGTGTTAGCCCTCACACAGTTACATTGAGAGCACAGTCTTTCACAGAGAATTTGTTTCACAGGCTTATTGTGATTCAGAGGGAAGCAGGAGTGATGCTGCTGCTGCACACTCTGGCTGCCCAGTGACACACTCAGGGTCCTCACAGCACTAAAGGCTGTTAAACCACATCCTGCAGGAGCAGGGGGTGAAGGCAGAGAAGCTGAGTTTCTGCAAGGAGCAGAGTTCAGGAGGGTGTCATTCCTACATCATCTCTCCAACCCAGGGAATCCTTGTGCTGGGTCACACACCAAAATGGAAGACCTCAAAGAGCAACAGATATAAAAGCAGTTGCAGGGGAGAAATTACTAACAGAGGTGTGTCAGTCTAGTATTCTTTCCTTCATTCCTAATCCAAACCTTGGCCCACAAAAATCCCAGATGAGTCAGTGGGGCCAAAAAGCAATTACTGCCCATGCTAAAACTGTGCAGGCACAGCAGAGAGCTGCCACCCTGAGTGATTTACATCCTGAGCAGGTGATGGCTGCACTCTGGAATCATCTGCCCAGGGAGGTTGTAGAGTCACCATCCCTGGATGTGTTTAAAAAAAGACTGGATGTGGCACTTGGTGCCATGATCTAGTTGAGGTGTTAGAACATGGGTTGGACTCGATGATCTTGAAGGTCTCCTCCAACCTAAAAATTCTGTGATTGTGTGATTCTGTGTGCACTACACCATCCTGTGCTCTGCCTTCTCTTTCAACTCCCACCTCCAAACATCTTCCCAACCACCCTGGGCAGAGGGAAAACCTCATCCCCTACCTGGGAACATGCTGCAAGCAGGAGCAGGGGCACACCTGGAGCCAAGAGCCAGCCCCCTCAGTCTCCTGTGCTCACAAATTCTCCTCTTGTCTGGCCTCACTCACAGGTAAAACAAAGCCACTCCATAGAGGCAAATCCTAAATATTGACAGCTCAGGGCTGGGGGCTGCTATGAAGGAATATTTCATGGAATAATTTGCTTTCCAGAGCAAGCTGTGTTTCACTGCCACAGGAGAAGCTGCCAGAGAGTCAGAGGAAGCTCCTGAATCACAGCTGGGGAGGCACAGGGCACTGGGTACAAACACTGCCAGACACCTGAGAAAGGTGATGTACACCTGTGCAGGAAAGTGAAAAGCCAACAGCACTCTCCAAACACTCAGGGTTATGCACCAAGGGTATGAGGAGTCAGCCTTAGGAGTCAGCTAAAACCAACCAAGCCCCCCATGGGGAAAAAAAAAGTTACTTTTGATTTCCAGCAGCTTGTCAATTCACTTTGCTGCTTGTGTGAACACACAGGATGGGGCAGAGCACAGACACAAGTGAAAATTTAAGAATATCAAGATTTTATTTCAGCATCAGAGCAGACTTAAAGCCTGCAGCTGACTGTACAGACATTCCTTGATTTACTTTCATAATAATCACAGCAGTGTTTCATGATTTAGTTTTATGTTTTATGATTTCTTACCAAATGCTAACACCTAATTTCCAGAAACAGAGCCTTTGCAAAATGGATTTTTACTAAGCTGGTTATTTAATATGTCAACTTTGTTCTTTTAATGATACTAAATATTTGCTGCCTTCACATTTCGTGGAAAGCCCAGACCATTCATGCCTGATTGACATTCCCTTCCCAGCAGCTCATCACATCCTCAGGCACATCTGAACAGCCTCCTGTGTCCAGAGGGAGGGGATATTTAGCAGCCACAGATACTTTTGGAACCACGTGTTTCAGAAATTTCCCACCAATTTGACAAATAAATTATAAAGTACCTCCCTGGTTTCAGCAAAGTACTTCTGATTTGCATTTCTGCAGATAAAAATAGGATTCAGGGGAAAAGTCCAAGACAGGCCCAGCTTGATTCAATTCCCTGTTTATTCCCAGTGCGAAATGAGTCACTAATCAAAAGCTTATGGGACAGCCAGATTCACTGGCCTGTTCTTAAAAATCTTCCTGGAAACAGAGGTTGGTACCACAAACATTTGAACCCTGATCTTCCCTGCTCACGTCAGTCCTGGACAGAAAATTCCCAAGCACCAGAGGCTGGGCCAGGCTCACACCAGTGCAGGGTCTGGGAAGGGTTTCCTGGGGCAGCTCTTGGTTTCCATTCTGCTGCTCAGCCCAGTTTCATGCTCAGCTTGTTGCCATCTGCACGGGCTGTCCATCTCATTTCTCCTTTATTATCTTAATCTGCAATTTTCTGGTTGTTCCCTCATCAAAAGAACATCGTTACCACAAGTGCATGTTAGTTCAGAACACATTTGTCTTTATTTAAAAAAATAAATAAATAAAAAGAAAGCCTAAAATAAGCCAAAATGTGGTGGGTTCTCTAGCTCACCCTTTAAAAGGACTGAAGCATTTTTGTCAGCTGCCTGAGCTCATGGAAAAAGCTCAAAGGTGGCTGCAGGAGGTTGTGAATGGAAAGCTCTTCCTCTCCCCAGGGCTCACTGGATAGTTTAAATACTCAGCTTAAAACAGTACCTAAAAGTTTTTCTATACTTTAAAAAAGTATTATCCTCCTCATTACCCCCTTTTTTTGTATTAAAAAAAAAGTCAAGAAACATCTCTGAAGTGCCTGCAATCTGTTCTGTAACCAGACAGGGCTGATGGCCCAGCTCATTGCAGGGCACTTGCACAGGATGATCTTTAAAAGTCCCTTTCAACATAAACTGTTCCATGATTCCACGTTCTGCATTGCTGTTAAAGCAACGTGTCCCTCTTTCTGGAGATAAAAATGTCCTTCAGAAAAAGAATGCAGAGAAAATGAAGTCAAGTCACCTGTATTTTTGGCTTCGTTGCCCAAAATCAAACTGCTCCACTTCCATCCAAATCAGACAGGAGAGAAAATCTGAAACCAACCCAGAATTAGGTCCTTGGCATTCAGACTGTGAGCAGAGGCAAAGCTGGATGGTTTGCAAAGAAAAACCATGAGGATAACAACTCCAGAGAGCCTTCAGGAGCTTACTTGGATACACAATGCACATCAGGGCAGCCTGTTTGGGCAATTCCTGAATTTTGGTGACCCAAGTCTGGCTAAAACTGCAGCATGAGGTTGTACATTCAACCCTCAGGGAAGTCAGATAGATTTCAACCCTTAAGTGTCATTTTTTTGGTGGCTCAGAGCTTACCAGGGACTCAGCAAGAGACAGCAGTGTAAAGTGAAGTGTAACATGCTCAGAGGAGTTGCTCTGGCAAGGTGAGACCCTTTAGAAAAGTGACTTGAGCACAAGCAAGGTCTAAAGGCAAAGAGGTTTTACAAAGCCCTTCCCAGGTTTTACATTTTGGGCCTTCTGCACAGAAGGAACCAAAAAGAAACTGAGCCCTGACCTGTTCCTCCCACCAGCTGAGCCACATCACAAGGCAGCACTTCCACAAGAAAGGGGATGTAATAACAATTAGCTGTTACTATGTTCACACCAGGAACTCGTGGCTTTTAACAGCTCTGCTTCTGCAGGATTCCCACTCGCTCTTAGCAGGTGGTGCAGAGCCAGCTGTGATTTCCTCGAGCTGCAGGCACAGCCAGGTCAAAGCTCTGTGTGGCACATTCCTGTGAGCCAGAGCTCAGCAGCACGGAGAGCACTGGCCTTTCACTCTGCTGTGGGTTTAGAGTGTCCCAGCAAGAAATCTCTGAACCAGTGAGCCCTGTCTGCTCAAGTCCAATCTCAGAAATCCAGCTGGAAAAAGTTGAGTTTCCCTGCAGGGAAGGAGCATACCCAGTCTTGGGACAACCACCAAGCCCCTCAGGCACCTCAGTTGTTTAGCATTTTTCTCATTCTCCTTGTTAAAATACTGCTTTAAAAAGATCTGGTGTGTCTGGGAGCTTGGAGCATAATCTTAATCCTTCCCTCCATCATTAATTCATTCAATTATGTCTTCCCCTGGTTCTTAATAAACGTTTTGCCCTGGTACCTCAATGTCAGTTGTGCTATTGGAGCAGCAGCTGGGAACCAGGGCCCCTCTGTGGCATTAACTCCATGTCTGAGTGCAGGGACAGGAAAAAAAAGCAGGCCCTGCTTCAGGATTAAAACCAGAGCCAGCAGCAGGTGGGGAGACAGAGGAAAGAGATAATAAAAATAAAGACATGCATAATTCTTCTCCAATCAGAGACAGCAATCACAGCTCACCACCTGCTCTTGATGCTCTTTTCCAGTGGACCAAGTCATCAGGGCAGTTTGCAGATAAACACAATTAGGTGTTTGGTTTGGAGATTACAGGGCTGTGGAGATTACTGTGCAAAGAGAGCAGAACTCACACGTGTGGACACAGCAGTCATGCAGGGGATGCTAAATGCTCTAAGGGGATTGCAGAAAGGAATTAGAATATATAAGAGATGAAGAAAAAAAATGGAGTAAATTAATCAAAGAAGAATAGAGGGATGAGTGTCAGGCAAGCTACAGGGGTTTATCTCTTCCCATTGCTGGAAAAGCCACTCAATGGAAATGATTACATCATCTCCCTAATCAGAAAAGGAAAAAAACCCACTGACACACAGATATGCCTTTCATGCAGCAGGAGAAAGACCAAAAGGTCTTTTCTCATCTCCAGTTTTAATGATAAATACAAATTACATAAATTATTTAGCACCTGAGCGTTTGTGCTGTGAGCATGAGCACAATCCCAACAGATAAATTGGGATCCTGTGAGAGAATCAAGTGGAAGTGGCCAGGTGTCCCTGCACACAAAGCCATGGCCCTCCCCTCTACATCCTCTGCTTGACAGCAAACCTGCCTCCTCCTTTTAAGCCATCGAGTTTTTATTTTCATTTTTCCTGTTCTGGAAGAGGGAACCGTGTTGCCAAGGCATCTTTCTGTAGAGATCAAAACACAGAAAGACACTTTGTGTAACTCAATAGGTTTTCCAGAAGCATTCCTTTTACTTCCACTGGAAAACTACCACCACATCAACCTTGATTTGTTCATTCACAAACATATTACTGAGCTATTATTCATGTGCTGGGAAATATTTTGCTGGATGGCAAATCTGCCAAACAACAGTAATAATTCTTCATTGCAGCAGCTAGGACACATGAAGCATAATCCCAAATAAAAACTGTTTATAGGGTTTTCTGTCCTGCTCTTGTCAATCGCTGCATACCAGACTGGTTAGTGCTCTGACTTGTTTTTGTTTTCCTTTGAGTGTTTGCACTCTTTTAAGCCTGTTTTCACTGACACAGTTGACATTGTTTTGAGTTCACCTCTTTGTATTTTCCTTATGGTTTTGCAGAAATGTCTCAAACAGAACTGCAGTCGCCTCTGGCATCCAAACCCCTCCTCTGGCTTGCAACAGATGCAGTGCATTATATTGCCTTGGCCTTAATCTAACTTCTTCATGGCATTTTTTTTCTTCAAACAACTGTGGATGTTTTTATCTCTTCCCTCTTCAAACCTATCACCTCTGAGGGGATGAGCTCAGGCCAGGTGGGACATCAGCCCACAGGTGGTTGGGGGACACAAAGGGGAGGTCAGGACCAGGATTTGTCTTGTCCTTTTCCACTCCTTGCTGGACCCTGCCCCATGCACTTCACTGAGCAGGTATCTCATGGACTTCTGCCCCAGCACAGAAGTTCTGCCACACCCTCTCCATCTATCTCATCTCCCAGCACTGTCTCCCAGCACTTGAACACAGTCCCACAGGGCACAGAAATGCTCCCACCATGAAGGGAAATGTTTCCTGCCCTTGCTGCACACAGGTCTGGCACACTCAGAGTCCCCAGCCATGCATGTGCTGCTGAGTGAGCTCAAAGACATGGCATTATTAGAGGGTGAGCAGCTTTTGTTTGAGCTCAGCTAGAATTAATCAAGATGTAGGCATCCCTTGTATACAAACCCCCTTTTCCTGAAGCCATCTGCACAATAACATTAAGGATGGCAAGTGAGCTACTGACAAACCATCTGATTTGCATTTGTGGTTACAGCAGACAAGAAACTGTTGGGCTACAAGTGAGATCCAGAACTGCTTTTTCTCTCTGGTGGCAGCTCAAGAGGAAAAAGTACCAGCAACATCCAGTGAGGAAGTATTGGAGATCTATGCAGGATAAAAGGAACTAGACCTGAATGCTGAAGCAATTCAGATACACAAACCCTTCACAGAGCACACTCCAGTCATCCATAAGTGCTTCAATTGTGTTTTAGGGCAGACCTTAAAATGGGAGGGAGCAGAGGGAAGAGCTAATTGATTAATTTGCTATGACATACATCAAGAAAACTGTGAGGTATCAGCAGTGCAGCCCTGATTTCTGCCAGCCAGCACTCCCAGGGGTTTCTGCCCCAGCAGATTGCTGGCACTCCCCTCTCCCAGCCAGGTCTCTGGAAAGGGGATGTGCAGCAGAGTGCAATGCCTTCACGTGATGGGAAGCAAAGTGGCTGCTGGCATTTCATTTTAAGTGGTTCATCTAAATTCTATAAGATCCTGGTTCCAGAATCATCATGTATAGCTGCCTTCATTGCAGATTTCAGCTTTCCCTGTTGGGGCAATATCAGACTGGGCTGTCATTAACAAAAAGGCAAAACCACTGAGATTGTTACCCAAAGAAGCCTTTCTCTCTATAACATTCAAATGTTCTGTTTGTACATGATACCATGCACTCCTTTTCATGATTTCCTTTATCATGTATCTATCATACACTTATATGAAAGACTATTTAATCCATGTGGTACCTATGCACAAAAATTCAAATTGCAAGCACTGCTATGAGTTTGGTTCATGCTATGTTTCTTTTAACATTAAATTTATCTCCCTGTCTGCACATCCTCCTCCATAGAATATCACTGCTGCCTGCTGGAGACTGCAACCCGTCCACAGACTTGCAGATATTCCACTCAGTAAAATCTAATATTACAACTTATCTGCCTGAAGCCACACAGGTACACATTTGGATTTATGTTTTTTCAATGCCTTTGCAGCTGTGCTTGATGCCACACTGCAGTAGTAGGTGACAGAGCCTACAAGAGACAGCCATTAACTAAAGAAGAACACAACTTGTCTGCTTCTGTGCACTCACTTGAACACTCAGAGCCCAGCCCTGCTCTCATTGCAGTTGAAGTTACACCAACAACTCTGTGCCTGTCAATGGAATCACATCCCCACGTGAGCAAAACCTGCCTTTGACCACATATAAACACAACCACGATAATTTTCTTTTAAATGCGTAAAATACAGATGGTTTCTACCTTAAAGCTAACTACAGCTCTCACCAGGCCAGACTGGAGCTTCAGCACCCATATTTGGCACAGAGAGGACTTTTCAAGTGTAAAAAAACAGACACAAAGCAATCTTATCCATGTTCAGAGTCACATTTTAGGGCACTGCAATGTCTTGCTGCTTTACGGTCACAATAACTTAAGTTAGTCCAGCCTCAGGAGAAATGTTACCATTGGATGAATGAGCTCCTTGGGAATTTTTATCTGTTTGACCAAAATATGCTGCAGGTCGTGTGAGCCTGCATGGATGGCTCCTCTTGCCTCAAAGAGGAAATATTTCCTGGGGATTTCTCAGGAGCAGAGCTGACAGATTGCTGCCATTGCAGAGAGAGGCCATGAAGGGTGAGCAGTGGGAGCCCTGTGCTGGATTAATGCCCACAGCCTCACCCCACTGACTGATTGCTGCCTTTGGTGGAGGCTTCCACAAAGGTGATCAGGTTTTTAAAGTTTGGTTATGGGCTCTGGAGACGCTGAGAGTTTGCACTGATTGTAGGAGAAGGGGATACAGGTGACCTGGCCCCTGATAAGTGACAGCTGTGTTAATTACCTAATACAGCCTCACCCCTAATGAGCCACAGCTGTGTCCAATTGTGATAAAAGGCAGTGGGTGACCTGGGGAGGGAGGGTCAGGAATGGGAGAATCATGAAGAAGAAGGATCCTGGGGAGAGAGAATCACTGCTGGGGGGTCGGTCTGGGTTGGCAGTCAGAGCCTGTTGTTGGAAGCTGCAGTCACAGTCTGGCCAGGTAAAAGCTGCAATAGAGCCTGCAAACCAACCCCTGCAGTCACAGTCTGCAAACCAATCCCTGCAGTCACAGTCTGGCTGGGTAAAACCTGCAGTCAGAGGCTGCAATCCAACCCCTGCAGTCAGAGCTCAGCAGGAAATAACCAGCAGTCAGAGGCTGCCAGGGAAACCTCCAGCAGGAGCTGCTGCAGCCAGAGGCAGGGAATGG
>VWYE01027676.1:0-39767 GCA_013398995.1 Alaudala cheleensis | reverse complement strand
ATAGTTCTATGAATGTTTATTAAGTGAAAAGTAATTTTAAAAAGTTAAGAGTCTAGAAGTAAACACAGGAAAAAGGAAATAAAAAAGGCTGTGCCCAAGGTGTTTCACCTCCCCAAGGTTCTCTCTTTTCAACATAAGCCTCCCTTCACTCAATAGATAACAAATAATAAAGACATTCACATAATAGATAAACTCCTTCTACTTAACTCTATCCCATGAGTAATTCCTCTCCCAGTCCAGTCCTACTCTGCTGCTGCCCACTCTGCTGTCCTGCCCTAGGGATTTTCATACAATATCCAGTCACTCTTGAACATTGCTGCACCTACATCATATCCAAAGGGTCCATGGCTTTAAGTTGACTTGAAAATTCATCATTCACTGTTCCTGTGGCTTTGACAGCCAAAGTCTAGAAAAATCAGCTGAAGTGTCAGTGACAGGTGGTACAATTCTTAGGTCCATTTGAAAACACAAAGATAAATGGCTCCAAAGTTAAATATATTTGTATTCCCTCAGATTTCCATTTTGAATTATTACTCCTTTACAGAAGAGTGAGGACCATGTGGGATTCTGTCTTTATAAAACTGGAGTGAAAGCTGATGAGACAGCTGGGGCTGGAAAACCTCTTCTGTCTGGATCACATCTTGCTCTGCCTCTCATTTATTCTTTCTGCACAATGGTACCTGCCTTTTCTGAGCTCTTTTTTCTCTGGACCCTGCCCAGTTTTAGAATTCTTTGTATTTTATAAACAATCCACTACAATACAATATAGTGCAGGCTGGTGTGGCAGCCCCTTCCCTTTGCTCTGCAGGTTCCCAGTTACCTGATTGAGAGAGTCCATCATTAAATCCCATGAAGGTGTCTTCATCAGTCACAAGGGTTCCTGTGAGGCTCCAGTGTGTGAAGCCATCTAGGAGAAGAGGGCAGTGGGACATGGGTGTGATTAGAGCAGGAGTGCAACTCTGTGCTCAGGAAAAGTCAAATTCCACTTTTGCATCAGCTCTGTCCCTCCTCTTGGACACCCAGTCCCTGGGCAAGGGGCTCCCTTTGGAATGACAGAGATGATTCAGCATGACAAATGGGGTAATTCTTGGATTTTGGATTAAAATACACCACAGGGAATGTGAGGTGTTCCAGGACAAACCCTGCCACTGCGAGGAGAGCACTGCAGAGCCTTTGGACAACTTGAAATCACTCTGCAGCTTAGAGCACAGTGCTGTGGCTCTGATCTCTGTGTGGGCCATTCACTTAGGAGTTGGTCCCTTGCAATTCAGGATATTCTGTGATGCTGCTGCACTTTCCTCCCTGCAGCACCAGCCACACGTGGGGAGCCCTCCCTGAAGAGAGCCAGGAGAACCCTTGCCTTCCAAAGCCAAACTGTGCTGTGAGGAATCTCTCATGTGCCAGGCCCCATCCTCTCCAGCAGCTCAGCAGTGTTCAGGCTGTGTTTGGCTGCTCCTGTGAGGGGCAGAGCCCAGGAGCTCACAGCCTCCTACCTTGGGTGATGGCCATGCTGTTCATCCTGCGCAGCATCGCGGCCGCAGAGGGGCTGTGCAGCAGGGTCAGGGCGTAGGCACTCAGGGCTGTGGTGTAGGGATCCTCTGCTGAGTACAGGTTGGACTCCAGGAAGTGTTTTGCTTTGTCCACAGCTCTTCTTTCTTCCTGCATTCACAGGGGAAAGAGCCCAGACAGAGATACCAGTCTCAGAAGTTGGAGTCGTGTTGTTACTCGTTACATCGTGCCCATTAAAAAAGCAACCAAGCAAAAACTAACAACAAAATCCAAACAAAACCAAAACCAACAACAAAATCCAAACAAAACCAAAACCAACAACAAAATCCAAACTAAAACAACAACAAAACCCACACAATAAAAAGGTCCACTTTGCTCTCTGCAGAATGGCATTGACACTTTCCCTAAGAAAAGCCACGCATCAAAAATAAAAAAAAAAAGGTGCAAACAGCAGAGCAAGAATGATTTAGGCTGACACTGAGACACTTTTCCCCCAGTAAAGCTGAAGAAATTCTGTGCCCCTGCAAGGCAGCAGATGCACAGGGCAGGGGTGGGTTCTGTGCTGTAGGTTTGATTGTGTTCCTGACACTCTGGAGCGTCTGGCAGACGCCAGAGGATAATAAAGGCCAAGGTTCCCAGGGGTCCCTGCAGCCAACAAACATGTTTTATTAACTCCCCCAATGACCTCACCATGCAGGAACGTGGCTCTGATAATTTATAGAAACAATTTAATTGGGCTTGATGTAATTTGGTTTCCTTTGATTTCCCTGTGGCACTAACCTTCCCCTTCCTCATTTCCTAGCTAAGATCATTAGGAGCACTCACAAACCTCCTCTAGGAGAACCATTAGAATGCACAGAAACTGCACTGCTGGGGCTGCCTCAGCACACAGCAGCCCAGAGAGAGCATCACAGCACTGCTCAGAGGGGGACACTGCTGACAGGGAGGCAGGCAGTGACTCTCTGAGCTCTGCAGGGTTTTCTGGATTTTTAACAAGGTTGAAAGCCTTCAACAAGGACAGGGGGTTAGGGGGCATCTGCCTGCAACAGCAGCCTGGTCTCACTCTTCAGGCTCCACAGGGAGGGATGAGGAGTGCTGAGGTTATCAGAGCTCCTGAATGGGCACTGGCTGTTCTGACACCTTCACAAACTCAGGGTTGTGCCTGAATGGACCCTTTTATCTGAGAGCAGATCACCAAGAGGTGCTGCAACATCCTCTACCCCTCCTCTTCATCTTCCTGTGCACAGCCACCAATGCCCCCTCCCTTGGCTGAAGAGCAAGGGAACTCCTGCAAGGGAGCATCTTCCCAGTCCTAGCTGGTGGGAATGTGTCACTATAATCTTATTTAAACACCTCCATTGTAGTGAAACTGCATGTTGGCAGAAACACATCAGCGGGCAGGAGCACAGTTTTAGCAGGAGGAATCCGTAAAACACCAGTTGTACTGGAAGTTTGGGGCTTTTTTTCCAGTGGAATTGGCTGTTCCTACAGAGCTGCTTCTCTTTTTTGCAGTGTTCCTGCTCTGTCTCATTGCAAAGAACAGAAACATTTTCCTCCTGAGCCCTCACTCCAGCACATTGCAGGAGCTCAGCTCTCCAAAGGCACTGTAATCTAACAGCAGTAGCATTTTGGCCACTGCAGCCAAGCCAGACCACAAGAGTTCTCTGGATCCCCAAGTTAAACTGCTTTTAGCAGCAAGCCAGGATTTCTGAGTCTCCTCAGGCAAGAGACCAGGATCTGCACTCACAGCTTGAAGCTAAGAGGCAGAAAAGTCTTTTTGCAGTGATTTCTTGGAGAGGTTGAGGGATGGGGCTGCAGGGAAGGGTTTTGCTCTGGTGGAATAATCCTGAGCTGATGGCTGAAGGGTGGGAGACCACCTTGAACAACCTCAGAACAGATTCCTCAGCTTCAGAACAACCCCAAGGCTCTCCAGCAGTAATTCCAGAGAGCACAGAGCCTCTGAGGGCAAACAGCAGCAGAATGAAGTTGAAAAAAAGGAACAGAGAGAATTTTTGGAGCTGTTTCAATCCAGCTTTTGTTACCTCAGAAGTGACACCTGTTTCCAGAAGAGATGCAACCACATAAGCTGTCAGGGAGATCTTCCCATGGATCCCACCCTGGAAGGGCAAACAACACAAACCACTGGATGAAAACCAGAGAAAAGGACACTGGAGGAAAAAAAAGAGACTTTGAAGCAATACAAAGGATGTGTCTTCTCTAGGAGAAGCTGAAGCATCACCAAATTTCTTTTCTTTGCACGCAAGGAGTACAAAAATTAGGAACCCAAGCCCTCACTGGCTGGAGCCAGGATTCAGGACACATTTAATGCAGTGTTTTGTAAGACTTCACACCTTGCTTTCCATCCCCTGGGGACACCCCACATGCACATCCTGATAGAACTTTTTTAACTGAAATCCCCTGGTTCTCCCTGGAGCATTGCAGCTTTTCAAGTGCAAAGTTCATATTCAAACTGCAGCACTTCATGCTCTGATAATAACTTAAAAAATGTCCTTGCTGCAAGTTGATCCTGTGGGGTTTTTACCTGAATGTCCTTGTTTAGTATCCTGCCCATAGCAGGGAAAGAACCATCTTCTTTCTGGTGCTGGATGATCCAGTCTTTGGCAGCTGTGAGTTCTTTGGGGTCAATGAAAATAAACCCACGAGACTGAGCAAAGGACTTGAGGACAAAAGCTGTTAACCTGTAAAAATGAATCAACCATCTTTACTGAGAAAAGGAATTCAGAATAAAGTACCTGTAAGGAAAAAAACTATATTCTTAGAAAGCACAAATTGAAAAAAGTCTTGTTGGGAAACACTAAATATTGTTGTTAAAATGTTCATAGGACATGAAAGCACACAAACACTGTCCAGGCTTTGGACAAGAAAAGGATTAAAGGTCAACAAACCAAATTGAAAAGTAGAACTCAGAGGTTTATTTGTCATAATTATGCCACACTCTGAAATAAAATTCTTTTTTATCCCAAATTATTAAAGTTTCTAAGCTAAGAATCAATATTTTAAAATTAAGAATCAATATATTCCTCATAAGAAACCCAGATCCTTTCCTCAAGCCTGAAGCTGTGTTACACTTTATACAGAATTAAGACTTAACAAAGCACCAGAAGAGTTTTTTTGGAATTCTAAACCTCTGACAACAAGTGTGAGCACTGGCCAGCTCCGGGGGATTGAGTCATTGCATTTACAAGCCCCTGAGGAATGGGAGGGTAGCAAACACTGCTGGCCTGGCAGGGGATTTCTGGAGTGTTGAGTAATTCTGTGTCACCATGTTTCACATCCAGGGACTGGGAGATGCTGAGATGGAAGTTCCCTGTCTTGGGAAGAGCGAGGCAGCAGCAGGGGAGGGGAATCTGTGGAAGCCCAAACAGGGATGGAGCAGGGGGAATGGAGGAGGGAGAATGGAGCAGGGGGAGGGGAATGGAGCAGAGGGATGGAGCCCAAGATGTCCAGAGCTGAGCCCTGGGGGTGGTGACACTCAGGACTGGTGTCACACAAAGCTGCCATGCTTGGGGGGACAGCAGTGACACAGCTCTGGCTCTCCCCTTGTGTGACTCCCAAAGGTCCTGCCCTCATTCCCAGAGCACAAATCCATCCAGGAGGGCATGGAAAACACATGGTANCATTCCCAGAGCACAAATCCATCCTACTCCATCCAGGGGGCATGGAAAACACACAGTTCAAGGATGTCTGTGAGGGGTTTGGAGCTGGTTTTGGTGGGGTTTTTTACCTACCCTGATGGAAGCCTCTGCCACTTGTACAGACAGCACGTTTCCCTGGACCTGCTTCAGGTGTTATTCCCTGATTTCAGGTATTATTCCCTGAAGGAATTAGGGAGTTTCAGGTATTATTCCCTAATGGAATTAGAGAGTTTCAGGTATTTCAGGTATTATTCCCTAAGGAATTAGGCACTTAAATGCCCCATATTTGCTCAAATACCCCACAATTGCTACTCCAGTTGCAGATTTGATCATTAACTACAGCTTTGTGCCTGAAGCCTGGACTTATTGGCAGATTTAACTCTCTTAACTGCTCCCGAGTCCTGCATCACCTCCAACACATCATCCAATGCAGCCAGAGCCCTCAGCACTGTACAGCAATTCTGTACTCACTGAATATTACTGCATTATTTCTGCTCTCCACTGTGTGTGATACCACAAGAGAAGCTGGGTAATTACTCCTCTTTCCCAGGCACTTGTGTATTTTTCCTGTTCAGCAAACACTTAGCACTTTTGTGAGTCAGTTTGAAATGGGCACTCACCACATGCTCCCTGAGGAGTCCCTCTCCCCAAAAGCACTGTAGGAGCCATCCTGCCTCTTGTAGGTCAGCTGGCGCTGGTAGCCTGGAAGAAAGAATTGGGGGAGTCCAAAATCTCCTCACACAGAGAAAAACGAGCATTTAAAGTGAATGAGGACTCAAAACATCTGGAACATGTGTAAGGGATTCTGCTGCCTGAGGCAGCTTCTTATTCTGCTGTGAGTGAGAGCCAGCTCTGTGTGCAGTTCATCCAGAAATGTGCTCAGGAGAACATCTGGGACACTGCAGCTCCTGCCTTTTGGACACTGGAAATGCTAAAAATCTGATACTTCTCTGCCAGAGCCCTTGCATTATCAAAAGGTTTTTACTTAAGCATACAGCCACTCTCCTTCCATTTGACTTCCATTTACAAATGGAAATGTTTTGCCTGTGACATTGCAGCTGGATTCAGACTCTTCCCAAAGCTGTTGCTTGGAACAACTTCACGAAACACAAAAACAACAGCTGTGACCTCAGTGCACGTGGACACAGCTGCAAGGGCTGCCCCAAGGCTGGGTTTAGCACCATTATTGACAAGGTGGATGCTGAAAATAAGAACTCTCTCCTGGAGAGTTCAGTCTTCTGAGGCTGAAAAGGGAAAAAGAATAGAAAAGCTCTTTCTACCAGGAAAATGATTTGCTTCTCTGTCTCAAACCATGTCCATCCCAACAAAGCCTCCACATGGATGGATGCACAGAGACTCTTGGATAAAGCTCTGAAACACTCATTGAGGTCAAACCCTCCAGGATGGATATTTCTGCTATCTGCAAGAAGATTGTGTCAAAAGACACTCAGTGCCTGCTGAATCCTGCAGCACAGGAGTAGCTGTTCTATTCTACTCTTTCTACCAGGAAAATGATTTGCTTCTCTGTTTGTGTCCAACCATGCCCATCCTAACAAAGCCTCCATGTGGATGGATACACAGAGACACTTGGATAAAGCTCTGAAACACTCATTGAGGTCAAACCCTCCAGGATGGATATTTCTGCTAAGGAAAGGTCCAATCTGCAAGAAGATTGTGCTAAAAGACACTCAATGCCTGCTGACTCCACAGGAGCTGATGTTTTATTCCACACCTCATGACGTTTTTATGGGAGTTGGTTTTTATTTCATTTCCAGAGGTGAAGTTTCTCTGCTGATCTCTGCAGATGCAGGCTCAGTCCCTGAGGAGGGGCTGCCCAGGACTCCCACACTTCCCAGTTGCTCTGTGGCTTTTACTTGCTCACAGGGAATGGCCTGGAAAAGGGGAGGAATGAAGAACTAGAGATTGATGATGCTCTTGTAGTCACCACATCATTGTCTGGAGGTAGTGGGATAGTTAAAAATACCTGGCAGAAAGCCTAAGTATTGGTATTAATTTTTTCTTCCTCCAAATAATAGGTTTAAAAATTAAAAATTATCAAAAATATATTATCAAAATTTAAAACAAAAATTTTTAAAATTCCAAAATTAAATTAAATTGCTTTTTTCCCCCCTGCAGCCCTCAGGTACAGTTTACTGCTGAGCACTTCCTGCTTAAACAGCTCCTCAGGGTTCATTTCCAGTGGCTAAATGGACACAATCAGCCCTAAAATTTCACACCACTCTTCTCATTGTTTTAGTTCTTCTCTTTCTGAATGTTCATGGTGCCAGGACTGCCAAGGCTGTGGGTTTGACCCCTGTAGGGGCCATTCATTCCAGAGCTGGACTCCATGATCACAGTGGATCCCTTCCAACTCAGGAGATTCTGTGATTTTGAGATGAATTATGCTTCATTGCTCTTGCTGATATTCTTCTCTGCTTGTTGGCTGGGAGTGGCACAGACTTTGTGTCTTTCTTGCTCTTCTGAGCCCTCCTGTTTTCTGAACACTCCTCTGGATTCTGGGGCTCACTGCAGAGGTTCCCCTCTCCACTTTTCCTCTGTCCACCTGCCTTTTTTTTGTGGGGAAAGTAGAAAAAACACTGACTGGTTTAGCCCAGGCCACTTCTAAAGAAGAGGGAATACACTGGAATTGTTGGGTATCAGCATTTTCCATGATGGATGATTAAGGGATGAAGAAGTTTTCTGGCTTACTAAATCACAAAAACCTTCTGGAGTGAGCATTTCCCATCTCAACCTATGCTTGGCAGGGCTCCAGGAAACACAGAAGGGTTTAAAACTCTTGGGGGTTTCTTCTGCAAGGGTTAATTAGCAAACAGAGTTTGGAGCCAAAAACCTGGAAGGTTTGCAGATTCATAAAAAGAAACAAAAGCAAATGATGTTGCAAAGGAAACACTGACTCAGGCCATGAACAAACTCCCTTTGCCTCACTGCTCCCAGCAAGCTCAGAAAATCACAAGTGAAGTGACTGGAGCCAGGCAGAGGAAGCAGCACTGGGCTTCTGCTGCTGAACACCAGAAATATCTCACATATTCCATTTTATATTTATATTTTCAGAGGAGAACCACCTGACCCTGCCACCTCTGATTTCATGACATGATTATTGTGTGACTCATACACAAGAGAGCTTTGTCCCTTTGGGTCACTCTTGTTTTTAGAGTTGCACTTAATTATAAAACTATTTTGCACGTGGCTCTCCCCAAAACAAATGCTGAGAAAAACAGTTTGAAAAAAAAAGATAAAAAGGTTGTTTTGAGCTGCTTGGTAAAGTAGGACAGGACACTGAAAGGACAGATAACCTTGAGCCATTTAATGAAGGCTTTTAACTATTTTGGATACTAAATTTTGATTTTTGGTATGCTGTTACTAAGAGAATACTGTTTAAAAAAAAATCCAGAAAAGAGCCATAACTCTAGTGACTAAAGGTTTGAAAAGACAATTTATGAATAAGGCAAAATCCCCCTAAATACACTGATTTTTACTAAATTTAATTTTCCTTTACTTTCTAAAGTGTTTAAACACAGAAATCAGCTAAGGAAAAAAGAAAACCAGTAAACATCTGAATTAGGAGTTTCTGAAGGGAAACACAGGTTACATCTCAAGGGAAAACATCTTGCCATCAAAATCTGTCAGACTGTGAGATTATCCTGCAAGAAATGATGAATCCTCATCACTTGGGCTATTCTTGGTTAGAAGAAGTGACATGTAAAATAAAACTATTAATTCAAAGCCTTTTCTCTACCTGTAAATTTAATTGCAATGAGTTACCTTGAACAAGGTAATCAGTGGCTTCAACCTCCACCTCGTGACTGAGCTGCTTGGTTTTCTGCAGGTACTTCAGGACAAAGACATTGGGGGCAAAATGGATCATGTTCTGCTCCCCACAGCCAAAGGGCAACCTCAGCAGGTTGTCCAGGTTGTTCAGGGTAGGACCCATCACATCTCCTGTGTGACAAAGAGGGGAAATGCTCAGGATCAGGTAATTTAGGTTTCCTTTTTGGTGTTTTATGATTATCCCCCACCTCACTGCACTGTAGCATCTCCTGGCTGCCCCAGAGTCAGCTTAAATAAACTGTGACACAAGTGGGAAGTCCTTCAGCTGTTAAGTCTTAGCCCTTCAGTTGGATTAAAGAAATTCCACATTTCAGCCTTTGATTATCCACGACTTCCCAGTTTAGACCAGTTTAGAACATGGCACAGTTTGTGATGGGGATGAGAATGAAACAAATACCATGAACTGTAAACAGGCAGTGCCCCTGCAAAGCCCCTCATGTGGGGCAAAGCCCCTCAGCTTTAAGCCATTGTCAACCCAAACAGGCTTCAAACAAGTGACAAAGAAACCCCAAGGAATTGTCTGCCCCAGAATTAAGCAGTAATAAACCTTTTGAAGTGCCTGTGACTATCTTATCTGCTCAAGTGACTATCTTACATTACTCAAGTACTGCTCAAGGTCAGAAGTAACAGCTGGAGCATCTGTTCACATTTGATAAGGGGTACCTAAGTGATACCTCCTGATAATTGATACCTATTATTGAAGCCGTAGCTCTTTCTGATCCTGGAATTATGTTGTGGGGAACTCCAAGAGTAAATGCTTCATTGTGATTTTCATCAGTCTCTTCTTTTCTCCAAATTTTAAACTCTCCCATTGACCCCCAGCCTGTGGAAAAGCCAATGTACTTCACCTCAAGCTGTTTGGGGACTGTCCACTCCACAATAATAGATTCGTTTAGCACCCGAGTACCGTGGCCAACCTGGAAGGGGACAAGAGACCATGGAGTTCCAAGAGCCCACACAGCTGGAGTCACTCTGCCCCCAGTGCTGGGACAGCTCCTAGCTCAGATGTGCACTGCAGGTGCAGCAGTGCCCCTCTCTTTCCCACCCCCAGAGCAATCCAAGGAAGTTCAATGAGAATTCCACAGGCTCGGCCTTCGAGGCTTTCGTCACTAAAAATGTTGAGGACTGAGGTCCTGAGGACACAACAAAAGCAGATTTGTTCTGATCACAGCAGCCTGATCAGGGCTTCAGAGGGAAAAGGCAACAGGAGTGAAGCTCCCACCTTCTACACCAAGCAAAAACTGCTCTGTGTCTGCTGTTTGCAAAGGGACTTCCAGAAGAACTCAGTACCTGGATAACTCCATTTTTCCAGCTGATCCAGAAGCTGCGGAACTCATCCCAGGAGAGGATGCCAGGTGTGTCCCTGCTGGCCACTGGCTCTCCCATTTTGCTGATGGAGATCCAGGTTTTGGTGTTCTGCTGTCCCCCGATGACGATCTCGGCCATCTCGGCCATGTCGTGGGGGCCGGAGGACAGGGCCAGGTGGGCGTCGTTGTGGGCCTTGACAGCAATGTCAAAGTGCCTCATCTGGGCTGGCTTCTGCAGGTACTGGTACTCATACTTGTTAGGTGTGGAAATGTGGATTTTCTCTAGTCAGAAAAACAAGGGGATGTTGTAAGAATTGGAGCTCATCTGACAGACATCAAAAATAAGCCCTGGATGAGAATTGAAATTCAAACAGGCTTTTCTTAAGTACATGGGGGGTTTTTCCAGCTTCTTTTAAAGTATTAAAATACACATAGATGTTTCTTCTCATCTCTTATTTTTACCCCCTTCAAGGCAGAAAATCCTTCAAACTGTTCAGCTGAATTTCTTATGAACTCAGCAAGTGATTTTTTCATTCTGATCTAGTGGTCAAAAGCATCTCTGTTCAGCTACTGGAGCCAGCTCTGAGCTCTCCAAATCTCTGGCAGAAAGGACAGACTGATTCCAGAACTGAATCTTAAAACACCAGCTGAAAATAAAGTACAGTCCCAGTTACTGTCCACAGTGCTGAATACTTAAACTGTTCCATAAAGTAAAGGAATTTAATGGCCATTTCCAGAAATCACTTGGGCAGTTAGAGCAAATTCATAATTAGCCAGCCAGGTAAGAAAGACTCTTTATTTACAAGTTCTTCCTACACACCATAACTCATCAATCACAGAGAAATGGAAACAAAGATTTTTTTTAAGTTTTTTTTTTTTTTAATGAGATGAAGCCAAATGTTTCTTTTAAAAACTGATTCAAACAAACTGAATATCTCATTCAAAGCATGAACTTACCATTTGGGCAGAAGAACACACTGTAGGTGTATTCTCTGGACAGTCCCTCTGGCTATAGAAAGACAGAAATCCATGCATAAACCACAGGGCTGGGATGAGCAGGAACAGATTCCAGTTTTACTTGGAAAACACAGAAATTACTTTTGCTGCTGTGCAGTGGTTTATATCCTCTATAGAAAAGTGATGGCACAGTGCTCTGTTAGCTACAGCAGTGCCAGAGAACCTTCCATTTCATCATATTTCTTAGATTAACTGGGCAAGTTAGCCCATAAAATTTCCATTGCTTTTTCTCCTGAACAGTGTTGAAGATTCACCAGAGGAGCTCCAATGGGCTCTCTCTGTACAATTCCCACTAAAGCTGATTATTTCCAATATCCCTAACACACCATAAATCAACTTGAGGCTCTTTATAAACCTATTCATGTTTGATTTTACAATCTGCCCAAGCATTTTTTTTTCCCCCAAATTATTACAGATTTGTATNTCTCTGTACAATTCCCACTAAAGCTGATTATTTCCAATCTCCCTAACACACCTTAAATCAATTTGATGCTCTTTATAAACCTATTCCTGTTTGATTTCAAGCAATTTTTTTCCCCCAAATTATCACAGATTTCTCACCTCAATGATGACACTGCTGCGAACATAATCCACCCCCACAGGGGTCCTTCTGTCCAGGTAAGAATCCTCGGAGTGTTTGCCATTCTTCAGGGTCTGCATCCCCTCCTGACAGCAGTTGGTCCCACCATAGGCAAAAGCTTTTGCTAAGAAACAGAAGGGAAAAAGCAGAGATTTTGAGATAGGAAGCTCTCTAGAAGTTAAAGAGATCCAAATTAATTAGAAGCAGCTGATTAACAGCACATCAAGCACTGTAATTGCCTCTCATTCATATTCCCTTTATCCATATTTGAGTGATCAGATCTAAAACTAGGCAACATTTGAACAATAATGGGGCAACAGAGAAACTCTTCCCTAGTTTTTGGTGTTGCTTAGTTTTTACTGGGATTATTTGAACAGAATTTGTTGTTATTCTCTTGTTCACAAATTCCCACTGATCTCTTCAGGGAAATGTAACAGGCCCAACCTTGCAAGAGCAAATATCATCACAACAGGAAAACTGATGACCAGAGAATGTCCTGATGTTGGTTTGTACATCCTGTGCATCACAGGCAGGGAATTTGTTCCTACAATAAGTGAGGTTGGAAAGCCAAGCTGGCAGCAAGTGGAAAGAAGGAAAGAGAAGAAGGAAAGGGAAAGAGAAGAAGGAAAGGGAAAGAAAAGAAGGAAAGGGAAAGAAAAGAAGGAAAGGGAAAGAAAAGAAGGAAAGGNAGGGAAAGGGAAGAAGGAAAGGGAAAGGGAAGAAGGAAAGGGAAAGGGAAGAAGGAAAGGGAAAGGGAAGAAGGAAAGGGAAAGAAAAGAAGGAAAGAGGAATGAAAAGAAGGAAAGGGAAGAGGGAAAGGGAAGAAGGAAAGAATGACCTGAGGCAATAGGGATATAAGAATTTTCTCCTGAGAGAGGAATAAGAAGAAACACTTGTCCTTCAAGCCCCAAGGAGTTGTTGTGAGTTCTCTGTACCAGTGATGTTGCTCAGGCCCAGCTCATTGAAGGACAGGACGATGGAGGTGGGCTTGGCTTCCCCAGGGGCCACACACTTCTTCCTGGTCAGGTGGTGCTTCCCAGGGTGCCCAACAAACTTGATGCCTTTTGGGACAGAAATCTTCACGTGGACCTGTGAAAGTTGTGGAAATGTCATTTATTGGCAATATCAGCTGCAAAGCCAAGCTGGTCTATGTGAATGATGTGAAACCCACAAGATTCTTCATAAAAGTCACAGAATGCAGATTATTCATCCTTCAAAGTTTCTAGCCAAGGGTTTGACTGAGAGCAGTACTTTCAGCTCAGCAATTCTACAAGCATTTCTGGGAGATGTTACTGCAGCTGGGCAGATGGGGAGTGTGAGAAGAAAACATCAAGGGAGATGGAATTTCTTGGGGAAAAAAAATTCCTTCAAAATCAACTAATTTTAGCAGCTTTTTGATTATGAAGGAAATTCTTCTTTGTGGTTCAGCAATTGTCTTCCCTATCTTTTTCAACATTTGCTTTCCTGGAGTGCTGCAATACACCTCAGCCTACTACACGTGCTTCAGACTAAAATAAAACCATGACATTTTTTTGAGTTGAAAAAAAGCAATATTTATCTTCTCAAAACATCTCTGCCAAGCTTACCTCTCAGTTAGCCTGACACCTTATCTACTGTGCCTCAGAGATCACTCACCAGGTGTGGTGATGACCCAGAACTGAGTGAGGAGTGAGGACAGAGCTGTTACTGTGGGAACCCTGGTCACTGAGAATTTTAGGCTCTCTGTGCTGACAGGTTTTGACCCCCAAGAAAACACTGCATTTAACCTGAGGCCTTGGAAAAGGCTTCCAATATTGAATGACAGAACTGGGATTATGGGGGTGCAGTTTGAATAGAAGTGTGTGATATCACAGGGTGGAAAACTTAGAGTTTAAGTTTAGAATATAATAATATATATATATAAAGCAAGATTGAGGTTTGAGGGTGGAGGCCAGTCCTTCTTTTTCACCTTCTTCTTCACGGGTCTAGATGGTATTTTGTAATTGGATAGAAAAATCCACATTGTGGGGCAGGGGTGGTTGGTTATTGGGTTAAAAGTAAAAATAATTTAGGTGTAATTTCTTAACTGGACAGTGTAGAGAATGTGGAGATGAGGTTCTTTGGAATGAGGTTTTGAGCTATCCCAAACTGAGCCCCAAGTTTTAGGCTTGTATTAAAAGTCAAGAAGCCTGTGGTACAGTTAGAAAGTAGATTAAGGTGTGTGTATGTATTAGATAGGATAGTTACAGTGAGATCATGGTAGCTACCTTAAGTAGAATTGTTTTGCATTTCTTTTATACTGGATACCAATTAGAATGCACCTGTAACTGTAAACTATCTGGAACTGTATTTAACCAGCCATTCTGAGCAATAAAGGGAGAACACATGATGTAATCACATTGATTAGCAGTCTGTGTTGCTCAGGCCAGCTCCCAGATATTAATAAGGACCCTGTTTTCAGGACAATTCATCCTTAAAAGGCCTTGTAGAGAAAGATAAGGGGCTCCATTTTAGCTGGTCACCTTGAAGTGCTGTACAACTCAGTGTCTGTGATACGGATAATTAACAAACATCTGAGGCTGAACCAGATTAAATTCTCAGAGCATTTAATCCTGACTCAGGCAGAAAGAAAGGAGATGAAATCCAGGTGTTGTTACCTCTGCACACAGGGGCAGGTAGTTGTAGACAGTGAGGGGGATCTTGGTCTGCTCGCCCCGGATGACGCGGTAGGGCAGCGTGAAGTCGATGAAGAAGGGTTTGAAGGTCTTGAGCTCAGCCTGGCTGGCAATGCCCAGCCCCTGCTCCTCAGACAGGGCCACAGCCTCTGTGATCCACGTGGTGATGGAGTCAGGCACCTCCACGTGCAGCTGGGCTTCCCCCGAGCTGTTACTGCCAGAGGGACACAGAACAACGCGGCTTGAGCACGTTCATGGAAGGATTGTTAGTGAAGTCCCCAAACATTCTGGGGAATTCCCTCCAGATCCAGATTTATAGTATTGTCTGCTTTGAACTTTACTCTGTATTTTCTATCAGTTTTGAGACCTGCCAATATTTATAAGCAGCAGAAAAGCAAGAAGTTACTTCTGCCAAACACAATTTCTTCCAGGGTTAAAAACTCCATTTGCAGCCTCATTTCCAAGTTACTTTTCTTAGAGGCAAATGTGTGCACCAAGTTAAAAAAAAAAAAAATTCTAAACAAAACTTTGAAACAAACCCCAAAATCTAAAAGGAAAGACAAGAAGTAATCCTAAAACAAAATCTTGGATAAAATCAACAATAATTGATTTAATAGCTAGTGAAATAAAATAGTGTTTTTTATTGGAACTCATTGTCTCTGTGTCTCCATTGCCACACTGCAGACTCTGCTTGAACACAAGGACAAATGAGGAATTTTCTAAACATCCAGTTCAGTAACTGCTTGTTTGGATTCAGAAACCAAAATTTCAGTTTGCTCAGTTTTGGAATGACTGACTCAGAAAATTTCCAAACCTATCATTTTCTTTCAATGAGGATTGAAACAAATTATTAAAAAGCAAATCTCTGAGTGTTTAGCTTCCCTGTGCATAGCATGACAGGATATCATAAACCTGGTATCCCCTTCCATGCTTCATAATAATAGAAATACAGTTTTGTTCTTCAGACTTTGCTATTTCCCTCCTGCAAAGCAGCTTTGGCCCTGCCTGGAACAGCAAACAATTCCTTTAACACAAGAACAAAAGGTATTTCATGGCTCAGCTGGCAGGATGATTGGTGCAGTTGTGAGTACACCCCAAGGTTGTTTTTTCTCAAGTTCTTGTTTATTCCCCAGAGCCTGACACACTTGCTGCCAGCTCTGTAGGCTTTTGGGGGCATGGAAAATGAGAATGGGAGGCTTTCGGAAGCAGCTCTGCAGAGGTGCCTGATGCACACCCAGAACACACCCAAGGGCTGCACTTCCACTGCTTTTCAGATGAAGTTTGTTCACACTTGAGGCACCAGGGGAGCACCTTTGCTTTGCTCCTCTAAATGAATTCTCAGTGAGCCTGAAGCTGTTGTTCCTGTCAGGAGCCAGGCAGCTCATCAGGGCCTCATCTCTGTGCTTGTAGCACAGAGGGAAAGGATTCAAACAATAAAAAAGTGGAGATCACTGAGCTTTTGATAAGTTCAGTCACACTCCAAGCACTGGCTGGTGAATGTGGTTCCCCCAGCTCAGACTCCAGAGGGAAAATCCTTGGGAAATGCACTTGTATCATAGAAACATGGAATGGTTTGGGTTGGAAGGGACCTCAAAGCCCATCCAGTGCCACCCCTGCCATGGCAGGGACACCTTCCACTGTCCCAGGCTGCTCCAAACTCTGCCCAGCCTGGCNTTGGACACTGCCAGGGATCCAGGGCAGCCACAGCTGCTCTGGGCACCCTCAGGGAAAGATTTCTTCCCAATATCCCATCTAAACCTACTTAAATGTTGAAGTGATTTTAACCCCCTTTAAGCAAAGAGTGATTTTAGCTCCCTTCTTTAAGCAAAGAGTGATTTTAGCTCCCTTCTTTAAGCAGGTCACTGCTCTGTAACACTCAGCTCCTCACCCTGACTGGTTCTGCAGCTGGTGCCTGCACTGATGCTCAGCCCTGAGGACAGGCAGAAGGGTGTCCTGCCTCCAGGACTGGCAATATTCCAGCCTGTTTAACCAGACAATTTGTTGCAGCTGATGTTCTTTCCACTGGGATTTCAGCCCATAACCAGCATTAACATTATTTTCACACATGAGGGCACTTACTCTTCTGGGCACAGGGCCAAAGTACACACTCATTTCCAGCCATTAGACCCTCCAGCCAGGCTCCAGGAATTTTTAGAATTGGTTTGGGAAGTTGACATTAGGCTTTTGTTTCTTTTTTTTTCTTTTTTTTTTTCTTTTTTAAAAAATTTTTTAGGATTGTATATTATAATTACAAATGGTAGAAGAAAAAAAAATTCTTCCTGTTCAAGAGAGTGGAAATTAAGGAATGCTCCAACTCAGTTGTTTCTAATGAAATGAAGTGGAGAAAATGCAATCTGCAACTTTTTATTCCACACTCTCCCACTTATAATTAACTGCCCCAGCTTGCTGAGGCCCAAATGGGCACTTCTGGAATTCTTTGTGTATTTCTACAAAGCATATTTCATGCTCAATTGAACAGATTTGAATACACTTGCTCCAAGTTCCTGTCAAATTTAATTTACAGCCATTTATTGAGAATGGAGTTTACTTGCAAACCTGGAGATGTTTTTTAATAATTGCTTTAAATTATCCTAGATGTGCTGTTGTGGGAGGGATTAGTTATCTTTTAAGTAATTTTTTTTTTGGGGTTCCAACTGAAGCCAGAGGAAAGCAGGATTTATGAGGCAGCAGATTGAGTCTGGGGGAGATGTTCTTGCAGGAGATGACAGAGAAGGAAGAGTTCTGTGAAATTTGAAAAGCAATCAATGGAGAATCACAAGTGACAGGTTCAGCTTTAAGCATGGGAACACATCAGGACCAGAGGAAATGTTGCAAAGATTGAGGTGGTAATGAAGAAAAACAACAATAGAGGGAAAAAAATAATTTTTAAATTGTTTAAAAAAAATCAGAAAATGCCAGTGTAAGTCATTAGAATTTCAAGAGCTTTGTTTTCTGTAGCTGAAGAGAACACAACCCTCTGGATGTAATTAATATCAATACCTGACATTGAGGCAGTGCCAAATCCACGTCTCAGGGAAGAAGGTTCTTTTCCTCTTCTCTGCTCTGCTAGAACAAGAAATGAATCCTTGCAAATTGATTCTTTCAATAAGATATTTCCAGCAGTCACTGATAAATCAGAGTCACCACCTGACTCTGGCTCACATGACCAAAACTCTGGTGCAGACTCATTAAGGAGTGAATGGGTGATCACTCATAACACAAATTACACAGCCCTTTGAAACAATCCCTTTGTGTGCACACACACTCTGCAGACAGAAACAAGAACCTAAAATAAATAGCACAAGCAAGATAACCTTGGAAACGAGCAGAAATAATGTAATCTAAAATAAAATTGGTTTGTGACCCAAATTCTTTCACCAAATGGAATCAAGGGGAACAAACACAACACGTGGCTTCCAACAGCAGTTACTACAGTCACTACTCTGCATCCTTCTCCATCCCTTCTCTTTGAATTTCTGATACTTTAATGATTGAAATCACCTTTTCTATACCTCTTATGCTTAATTATTTATTCCTTAACTAACCCTAGAAATTCCCCTGCTAAGAGAGGCTTTCAGGAAGTTCAGGGTGCAGAGGGAAGGCCCATCCTAAGGAGCAGCATCACTTGTAGCACTGCACAACCTTTCCTTCCTGCAGACCCTCATTCTATTGATTTTATCACCAGTTCAATGGTCCAAATAATGAGCAACGAGTGACTCTGCAAAAACAGCTGCAGCTTACAAATATTCCAAGAAATTCACAGCAAATTGCAAAGAAACAGTGTTCAAAATGATAATTTAGGACTCTGCATGTGTCATTTTTCCAGAATTAAATGAGATTTAACAAAGCAATGTCAGTTAAAATCGTTTTACACCCACCAAGCTGTTGGAAGAATTTCCCCATCACTGCCTTGTCTAAACCTGGGGGCATGGAGGTGGAAAACAGCTGGGAATAGAGAAAAAAACCAGCCAGGAGCATCAGAGACAATGGATATGAAAGGCCAGACGTTACCTTGGTGTTATTTTGGAGTGCATGGTGGCCACCAAGGTGCCAGTGTGTGGCTGGAAGGCTGGGACAGCCTCATCTGTGTACATGCCTCCATTCTGCCTGTGGTTCAGGCTGACTATGTCAGTCATCACCACCAAGCCAGTTTCCTAGACAGTGACAAATCAACAACACAAAACAAAAACCAGCGAGGGAAAAAAAGAAAGAAAGAAAAAGAATTAAAGAAAAAGAATTAAATGTGCACTGATTTTTTAAAAAATAGACTCCCTTCAATCCTATTTCAACACTTACAGGGGAAATCTCCTGTTTGAATCTTGAGGATTTTTTTAAAAGCTTTGTATAAAAATGACAATTAATGTGGAGGTGCAGAGGCTTTATGAGAAAGCTCCTGTCTGCTTGGAAAATGCATTTAAATCAGCATCTAATATTACTGGACAAGTGTGACAGGTAAAAAAAAATATTACATGTATTTTCTCCCTAGAATAAAACATTTTAAACATTTTTTACCCTTTCTAAAAGTTTCCAGTGTGCTCTGCTGCAGTGAGAGGCAGCTCTCTCATCAGGCATCACCAGGGGTGCCAAGTAAAATGAAAAGTGTCCACAGAGCTCCTGAGCAAGCTGCCAGCTCTGTCCCCTAAATGCTCTTTTTCATGAGAGACAGCAGCTCCCAGCACCACTGCAGAATGAGCTTTGTCCTCTGCACACACCAGGTGTGCAGCCCCTGCATCCACAGCAGCTCCCCAAAAATGAACCTTTCCCCAAGAGTGTGCAGATCTCAGTAAGGACAAAAAAAAGCTGCATCAGAGCAAAAACCCCCTCAGGCCCCAGGGGAATAAGCAGCAGTGGCTCCTGCAGCCAAAATGGGGCAAAAATGAGGATTTAGAGTCTGTAATTAAGAGATTGAGGTATTGGGTGAAAGCCTCTGGGGTTTAAGGCAACATCATAAAACAATTCAGCTAAAATCAGAGGAAGAACAAGGAATGAAGAGATGGGGGATCTGCAGGAAGCAAGGATCATCATTATCAGCACTTCAGTGGATTAAAAAGGGAAAGAACAAAGATCAGAGCTGTGGCATTTGTTCTCCAGGCCAGCCTGCATTTCACAGGAGCAGGGAGGAGATGAGGTAAAGAATATCCAACATTCACAGCTCAGCCTTTCACATGGCAGCTCCTTGTCTCAGGGAGCAGAGGTTTCACCCTGCAGTGGTGTGAGGAGCAAAGGGGGATGTGAGCAGAGCCTGAAAGGGTGGATGGACCCCACTGGGCAGCTGTAGGAAGGAAGAAAGAAGCAAACAAGCAGAACTTCTCAAATAGATGAGGGAACACTCATTTTAAACAAAAGCAAAGCAAAAAGCTCATGGAAAGAGCAGTGTGGCTTAAGAGCTAAAAATCACTTTGTTAGCTTAAAAGGCTGCACTGTTAGGGTGCAAAGCAATGAAGAAATGAATTAGTGCATGAGTACATGTGAAAAAACCAACTTGCAACTTAATTCAAATGCACAGCCCAGATCAAAGGAAACCAGATTTTAAAAATCTGCCCAGGTTCAACTATGGAAACACACCAAGTAACTATAAATATATAGCATTTAAGCAGTAACCTGATCAAGGATATAAAGGTCTTTCATGCAGATGGCAACAAAAACTGGGAGAACCAGGGCAGGGAAGAAACTGAAATGATTTCCAAAAGACAGTCCAAAAGGCTACAAGGAAAGATTCACATTCCACCTTCCTTCCCAGCTGCAGAAGAGAGATCTGCAAGCTCACCCATGCCTGGAGGAACCTTCTGGTCCCCTGTCTGATTCTCCAGAGCATCAGCAGGAATTCCTTCCCCCAGCAGGACAACTGGCCCTCCCCAAACTGGCCAAAATCAAACCAAATATCTCTGCTAAAAGAGTGTACTCTGTCCTCAAAAATTACTTTCCATCCTACCCACCCTGGAGAAACAGCTCTGATGTGAGGAAAACCCCATGCCTATGGAGCAGAAAATGCCCCTGCAGACAGGAAAGCACAAGAGGGACAGGGAGAGGGGAGTTCTCCCTACTGTGAAGGCGAAGCGAGCGTCCTTGGTGATGTCCCAGTGCCAGGGGAACACAGAGGACCTGCGGCGCCTGCGCGAGGACATCCCGGGCCACCAGAAGTGCCCTTCCTCCTTTGGAGCTCCAAAAGCATCAGACACATCATACTCTGCAAGCTCCTGGAACACCTGCAGGGAAAGGGCACAGGCTGCTGTCCTGAGCTGCTGCCTCCAGGTGGGGGAGGATCACAGGAGGGAGAGGAGGACACCGGTGCTTGAGGGTCCCTGTACCTGGCTGGCTGTCAGCTGGAAGCCTGGCTTGAGCAGGTAGACACTCTTGTCCACCGTGGCAATGCAGACACAGCTCCCTTTTGCAGCTCTGACCTTGATGTTCACAAGGTCACCAGGCCTGGTCTCGTTGGCCGAGAGCGCCACGGCAACCTGGGGAGGGAAATCCCATGAAATCCCCAAATTCTCCCAAAAAACAAAGAGTAAAGGGGACAGCAGCCCTTCCTCTCCAGTACCTGGTTCTCAAAGGAGGAGTTGACAGTGAACTGCAGGCTGTCTGTGACCCCCTCTCCGTTCTCCCTGACGTAGTACACGAGGAGCCGGCCCAGGGGAGCCATGGAGTGAAGGACTGAGAACCTCAGGAAGGTCACACACACCTCAACCTCTGCTGCAGGTGTGCTGGGAGGTGCTGCAACAGGAATTGTGGAGAAAAACAGCTTTATTTATCCCTGTCACTCCCTCCCTGCCCCCTCCTAATGCTGACAGGCACAGAACTCTCCATTCAGAACTTGCATTCTTCCCTTGCTCCTGTTGCACACCTTCTCGAGTTCAGAATCTTTTGCCTTTCCCTCCTCTTTGTGAAAGGTAATTAGCACTCATAATTTAATGAGCAGCAGGGAGAAGGTGGGTAAGGAAGGACTACTCAGTGTTTTTCCAGCCATGAAATCAAGGAAACACACAGTTAAGTTACCAAGCCATTGAAAATAAACAGAAAATGTTATCTATTGCTGGAGAATGCTGATGAGAGAAAAGGAATAAGTTTGGAAAAGGATCATGAAGTTTATGGAGCAGAGAATCACTGGAGCTGTTAAACAGAATCACAGAATGGTTTAGGTTGAAGGGACCTTTAAAGATCCTCCACCTGCAGCCCCAGCTGTGGACAAGGATGTCTTTCAGCAGACCAGGTTGTCCAAGGTCCCACAAAACCTGGCCTTGAACTTTTCCAATGACAGGGCAACCACAAAGCCTCTGAGCAAACTATGAATGCAACAGCTCAGAACAAACCTTCAGTGCAGAAAACCATCCCAAATCCTAAATTACTGATTACCAGAAGCTTGGTGGGTACATGGGTACCAGGACAGCCAGACTTTTCCTTTGGCAGCTGTTAGATCCATCTTTCCCACCATTTTTCACCCCTCTGCTCTCCAAATCCACCAGATTCGTGTCTTTCTGTTATTCCTTGTACAAACCAGGGGTCCAGGTTTCATTTCCCTTCCCCCTGTGGGCTGTGTGATCTCCTTTATCAGTCCATTTAATTTTCTCTTTCCATTTAACATTCTCTTCTCAGTTTAAGCTCAATTTAACAATCTGCCTCAGCCCTGTCCTACACTTCCCTGCCACTCCACTCCCAGCAAATATTAGAGTTTTCTCAACTGGCAAAAAAGACTTCAGAAAGACCAAAGAAAACTTTTCAAGTGTAACCCCTCTTGCAGAATTTTTTTACAAAACTTAGGACAATGGATTTCACTATTTTTCTTGCACAAAATTATCTGTGTTTTTTAAGGAGCATCACATCAACAAAAAGGTTTTGGAAAGGTTGTTTTTCAGTGCAAATGGGGGTGAGTTGCATTTCTGGTGCTGGCTACCTGTTCCTGGGAAGCCTGTGAGGTCCATGTTCTTCTCAAAGGGTGTGGTGGCTCTCCTGCTCCTCTGCTGGGTGACACTGCTGGGCTGCAGCCCTGACAGCACAATGTTCCCTCGGGATGCCACTTCATAGTGCAGAGTGAAGTTGCAAGGACACGTGGACTTCACTGCAATCCAGGCCTCCTCTCCCACCTGCAGGCAGGGACACAAGAGCCAAAGATCTGCTCTGTGAGGAGCTTTTGGGTGATGAAGCACAGAAACCTGCTTGGGTTCCAGGCCACAGGAGGTGGGAGCCCTTCTCCTAACAAATGGATGCATTGAAAAGTGTATTATTACATGAGCACTGTTCTCAGGGACTTTCTCCACAGTAAAAAGGGGCCTGTGTTCAGCTCTCCCCTTGCTGCAAATCTACAGGAGAATGAGCTGGGGGTTGTATGCATTAATGAAACAATAAAGGAATCTCTGGAATCCTGAAAGTTAAGCCTTTTGGCACAGAGCAGCTGTCAGAATTGGTTGAATTTTAGACACCCCTTCAGTAGCCCAGCCCAAAAAAGGAAAGAGTTGGGTTGGGGGTGGGAAGAGATATGTGTTTGATGGTCTTTGCAGTTTAATTGTGATTACATTCATGTGGCAAATACCAATTCAAACAGAACCATGAAATGACTGGGAAGAGATCCAAGGGAAAATGCTTTCAAATTACACAAAGTCTTGGTAACAATTTGTAAGTTGGGCACTCAGGGAGGTGTCAAACACACAAATAAATGAGAAGAAAGCTTCTTTTTTAGTCTGGGGAGCTCATCTGATGCCTGCAATAGGCCCCAGAGCAGCACACCTGGGCACTGAAACTGTACCTAGAGGGGCTCCCTGAGGACTGAACACCCCCAAGACAAAATCCCCCAAATCCCAACAGAGCAGACATCAGTCATGGGATTAGCACTGGTCGTGTCTGGCTGAGCAATAATCACTCTGTGGAGCAGCAGACTTCCCTAGGAACACAAACTCCTTCCTTCTGGGGCCTGAGGAGTGGCTGACACTTGTGTTCAGTGGGATTTCTTCAGCACCTTCCCCTCCTCACCCTCCTGCCACTTAAAGCAGAGCAATTCCCAAATAAAACCATTCAGTCTTGACAAAAAATCCCAAAGAAATGGTTTGAAAAACCTCTCTTTTTTCAGTGTTCTCCCTGCAGAATGCACACATGGCACAACCCAAAAGGGCAGGACTGGAACACAAGGAGCTGCTGCTGGTTAAATACAGTGAGAATGCCACAGAGTCCAAGAGGTGCCTCGTGACACCAAATATTTGAAGTATTAAGAATTCCCCAGTGCAAATGATGAAACAATTCATTAAAAAATGAATGTAGCTAATTGGAACACCCAGTAAGAGCTGGCAATGCATGGAAACAGTTCCCACATCAGCTGGTCATCCAGCTCCAAGCTTTCCCACAGAAGAATTAGTTCTAATCAGGTTATAATAAGAACAATGTGTTCAGATTAGCAGTGTATAATCCCCTTTCCATACCTCAGGAAACTTTAAAAAGATTAATTAGCCATTAAACTTCCATGAAATGCAATGATTTAAAAAAAATGCTCTTATTTGGATACAAAGAGTCTGAAACCAACCTGAAGGACCTGCTGATACCAAATCTCAGTGTTTATTTCCTAAACAATAACCACTTCTTTTTCCACTGAGCAATGTGCAGACCTTCAGAACATTTTCTTGGGTAAGAAGAAACCCTGACCAACTCTCAGAAAATATTAAGCAACAGGAATCATGGTTAAATCAGATCTTTTCTCCAGGAGAGAAATCACAACAATTTTTATAGGGCAGGTTTGCATTTTTAGAGAGGCTCCTACAAAATCTACCAAAGAAGACAAGGCAGTCATGTTCATTGTTCAGCAGCTGGAAGATTGAACAGATCCAGTTGAGATTTAAAGTTCCAGTGAGACTACACAGCCTTAATTTTGGTCTTTAGTAATTCAGCCACTCCCACTAACATCACTTCCAATCATTTTCAACAAGCAATCCATGTCTGAGCGTTACTGGAGGTGCACAGAGCACGTTCAAATGTGAAAAATTGAGGAGTTTTCCATATCTACATCCACCCCACTCTGAGCTTAAAGGGTTGGAAATGAGCTGCTGCACAGAGCACCAAGGCAGTTTTGCTTAGCACCTTGTGAAACCCACATTCAACAATGATTTGGTGGCTCAAGAGCAGCTCCTTCACCCTTTGTGGTGGAAACAGCAACAGTTCAGCAACTCAGAATCAGGAATAGAATATTTCTGTCAGTCCAGAAATATTTAATTAGAACTGAATACTTTAAGCCAAGCAATGCAGTGGTTTCCATGCTGGAATGTGAAGCCAACATACCTGGAAAGGTTTATCTGGTGCCTGGAGCTGGATGTGACACTTGCTGGGTGAGTACCAGCTGCTGATGGACAAGTAGTTGGGCAGGTATTGATCCCCAGAGGGTTTCCCATCAATTGCTGTCACTTTGGTCTTAAAAAAAAAGAGTTACATCTGAATATTATGCATGGAAAGCTCATTTTGTTCTTTTTGAATCTCTTCTCCTATTTTATACCTTCCACCTTTCATCTCTTGACATCTTTACTCCCCAAATATTAAACCCCTACTGCCATGTTAAGCTGTATTTGGAGAGGCATCTTTTCATGGCAGTTATCTACATCAGTTCTCTTGGCAGCAAGAAACAAGCCAGTGTTTGCTGTGTTGAAATCCAGAAGCTGAAGCTAAAAGGCACTGACTTCCTGTTTGTAGCACTGAGTTATAAAGTGCAGGTTTGACAAGATTAGTTACATTAAGGCCTGCTAATCCCATAAGGAGCTTTTACCCACCTCCAGCCAGACATATTGGGCAGCTGTGGGGATGGAGGGGATTTCAAACTCCACCAGGCCATTCCTGGAGACCAGTTCACTTGTATAAACATTGTCCTTTGGTGTGAGCTCAGCTTTGATTCGGATGGTGACTCTGTCAGCTGGACTTCCATCAGGGTAAGTGACCTCTACCTGCACATTTATAGAACAATTTACTTTAAATGATCAGCAATTCCAGTCATTGACAGGTGGAGAAAAGCACTGGGATCAAGTCAGCACAACCTGAAATCAGCCACACTGCTCTACTTTTAATCTCACCTTGCCTTTGTAAGGCAGCCCAGGTTTGAACTGTTTTCTGGTGTCCTTGGAGTACTTGATGTCAATCAGCTGCTTCTGGACAGGTGTGGAGTCATCAAAGGTCACCTGCTTGCTGCCATCAGAGCTGATGACAGTGGCCCAGATGTTGACTGTGCCTCGGAAGTGCTCGGGGACATCGGCTGGCATCATGTCCTTGACACACACATCAAACACGGCAGAGCCATCCATCTGGGGTGGGGCACAGAAAGGGGAGCTGCAGGTCACACCCAGAGCAAAACTAAAGCACAGGCACCTGGTGGGAGTTTGCAGCAGGGTTTTGGGAGGATTAGGATTGGAGGGAATTGATGGAGGAAGGAGGAGGGAGGAGGAGGAAGGAGATTTCATTTTCCTCCCTTATCCAGAGTCTAGACTAACTCTGTCACCTCAGCCTCCTGCTCTCCTCAGCCCCATATGCTCTTAAAACAGATTATATCAACAAATTCTCATCCCATCAAATCCCAGAACATTCTGAGCTGGAAGAGACCCACAGGGATCATCAGTCCAGCCCCTGGTCCTGCACAGACACCCCAACAATCCCACCCTGAGCACCCCTGAGAGCAGTGTCCAAAGGCTCCTGGAGCTCTGGGACCATTCCCTGGGGAGCCTGGGCAGTGCCCCAGCACCCTCTGGGGAAAGAGCCTCTTCCTAATATCTAAAATCATAAACCTACCATGTAAAAGTAAGTAATATTTTTATTATGCTGGCCCCAGATTATAATATTTACTCCTTCACTTTCTGATCTCACATCAGCAACAAAACAGAGCTGTGGGATAAATGTTAAAGAAGACAGATTTTGCGTTTTATCACAGGTGAGTCCATGGTCTCCCTCACCTGGGTGGTCTTGAGGACAGGGTGTCCCACTTCATGTCTGTAGTACCCAACACCATTTATAGTCATATTGACAATTAACTTCCCTGTCACTGGTTTTCCAAATGTGTATCTGAAATGCAAAGAAGGTGATTAATAACTTCCAGCTGGTTTCTGTTCTCCTGGTTATATAAAGACAATTCCCAAGTTACCTGCAGATCTAGAAAACAGTACCACAGGAAGTTTTCCAGATTGTTGTTTTTACCATGTTTTTGAAGGCTCTTACATCAGAAAATGCTGCTGCTGATTAGAAATCATCTGAAAAGTCTGCAGCAGGTGGGATCCAAGCCCCAGTGACTGCACTGCAACCCACAGCAATTAAATTTGGTTTGGGACAGGTTCCTACCTGGCATGGACAGTTCCTTTTTCACACAGTGACAGGTCCCGGATGTAGCGAGGGGGGTCAATCAGCAACTCAAATTTTGGCAACACTGCAATGGGAGGAAATGCAGCAGAACCTTTTCAAGCAGATCTCATTGCCCAGGTTATAGCAAAAGTCCCCACAGCTCTGACAGGACCCTGGTTCTGATTTTAACGCCCAGTAGAGGGTCAATCAACAAGAGCAGCAAATCAAAACCACCTTGGCAAGGTGACCTTAGCAAAGCTCCCAGTTAACAGAGTGTGCATCCCTAAAATACATGGCTCTAAGGAATTTTTCTTCATGGCATTTAAAATGCACTGTTTCAGGGGTTTCATCCCAAGTGAAAGCATTTCACAGTGTTCTGTTCTTCCAAATGCACCTGGGTTAGAAAAACTCACCGTATTTCTGCACCTCAAAGGATTTGTTGTAAGTGTGGCCCTGCATCTCAGCAAAGATGAACCATTCCCCAAACACGGGCTGATCAGACAGAGGAAAAGTCATATTGACAATGCCTGAAAAAGGAAACAACACTCTGTGAGCTCTGCCACCATCCAGCCCTTGCCATTACTGAACACAACTCAGTGGAAGCAGAAGAAAAAGGCAAATCACAGCTCACAGAGGAAGAAAGAAATAATCTGGAACTTACCACAACAAAATGGCTTCAAGTTATTCCACTCAATCATCCGAGACCCCCGAGGATCCTGCAGGGAGGTTTAGGGATGAGAAACACCTCAGTGAAAATGAGCATCACTCACATTTAACTCAGTTTGTAACAAAGAACTTCCTTCTGTAATACACAACCTCACTGAGGGCTCAAATGTAACCAACACCTATCAAAAGTGACCCCAAAATACCTTACCAGGGCTATTTGCTTTCTGGAATTATTTAAGAGCTCTGCTCCTGTAAGCAGTGCACACAAGTAAATGCTGTCAAGCAGCAGATCTTTCCCCTGCCTTAAGACACCAGTCCTGGATGGGATGAGCTGATCTCCGCAGACACTTTATTCCTAAAGGGAGCTGGACAACCAGTAAGACCAATTTTAGATGGCAAACTCAGATGAAATGAATCCTGCTGGTTTTGTCAGCATTAAATCTTCAGCAAGAGTGAATCCTTCTGCTTTCTGACAGGTAAACACTTGGGTAAAAAAAAAAGAAAAAAATAAGACTAAACACAGAAGGAACCTCTTTCACCCCATAAGGAAGAAGACAGGAAAACCCTTTTCTTTTCCAGGAATTTTTACTGCCCACTGTCTCTGTCTGGGAGCAGAGATGAGGGTGGCCCTGCTCTGTCAGCCCAGCACATGAAGGAGAGGAGTGGGTGGGTGCTGAAAAGAAGGGAGAGGGACTGGGGCTGTCACAGTTATAAATCCCAGTCAATCAAGCCAACTCTTCCCAGGCTGAAAAATGGGAATGGATTTCTGAAACTGAGGTAGAAAACAAGGATCTTTGCTGGTGATAGCAAAAAAAACCAAGGCACAGAGATCAGATAAAGACACAGGGATAGAGAATTGCATAGGTTAGGGGTGGGAATGGCCAGAAAGGACAGAAGAAGAACAAATTTGTTCCTTCAAAGGCTACACAAACCTTGCACACGACGTATTCTAGATGGGCACACAGATACTCACCACTACATAAGCTTCAATCTGAAAGAAAAAAGAAAAATAAAAGGCTTTATGCAACAACTTTTCTGGTTTTTGTGATGAAGTGTTGAGTCAACATAAGCAAGGAGTGAGATCCAAAGTGACAGAGTTTGAACATCTCTTCCTTGCCAAGAGTAGCCAGAGAAACACACATTTAATTCAGACATCTAACTGGAAAAGTGATAATTTATATATCTGTGCACTACCTAAATAAGGTGCAAGTCTCTGAAAAATTCTTCTCTCTGCTCTGGCAGAGCTGCCTCCTATTTGCCAGCACTCCAAAACTTTATATTCTCCTCCAACAGGAATATGACCAAGTGAAAAAAGCTAAATTGCAAATAAAACAAGCTATCACAAGCTATGCCTAAGCAGGTTAAAAATCCAGTTCTGTTTCTGCATAAGTGCACATTTGAATAAAATGCAGGCTACCAAGTATTCCATCACATTGCACAGTGTGAGAGAAAAGAGTTTCTTTACCCTGTCGTTGACTGGCCTCAGGTCAGAAGTCACCATAAACAGGTTTATCAACACTAAAAAAGGAAAAGAGGGAATTTATCAGTCACCAGAGCTTGAACAGAAGAACTCATCCTAAAACTACCTTTGGAAGCAGCCCTAGAATGTGGCAAACTGTCCAGGATGACTTTACCTTTCTGCTTGGGTTTGTAGACAGGTTTGTCAGTCTGGATGAACACTGAGGAGCCCTTGCTGTCGATGGTGACTGTGGTGTAGTTGTGGAAGATGTACCCTTCCTCTGCCAGGTGCCTGTTGCCCCAAACCTTCAGGTGTGCTTGTCCACGGAGCCCTGAAGGCACCTAAAAAACACAGCAGGAGGTGAGGAACACACAGAAAAGCCTTGGAGCTTTTGGGGAATGTAACTGATACTGAAGTGGGCAAGAAGAGGCACCTGCTGTGTTTTGGTGGGAATCTGTGTTAGTAGTGAAAAGAAAATTAAGGACATCCTATGTTTTCTACAATATTTAAACTTCAAAGGAGGTAAATTCATGCTGGAAACATGGCAGGAAATTCACTTCTGCCCTTTATCACTGAAGCAAAGTGATTGTTGAGCCATGATCTGCACATGCAGCTTCCAGGACAGAAGGTGTGTTACATGGGGAAATCAACCCACAGCTCTGCCAACAGAGGGGAAAAACCCCAACAACCAACACAAAAAAAGTCCCCAAAACAAAAAGTGCATGCATGCACATGTACAACTAGTTGCTCAGAGAAATAAGTACGTTAAAATGACTTCAAATTAGAAGTGACAATGTAAAAAATCTGGTACCATTCCAGACACAATTGAATATTTTGTTCCACCACTCCCTTTCAATGTCCCAAAGATGATGAGCCCAAATTAAGTCCTAAGTTAAGAACCCAAACACTTTTAGGGCTTGTTCTTCTAGTCCAGCTCCATTTTGCCAACCTTTGAAGTCATAACCCCCACACAGAATTCTGTACTGCCATTCTTATAAAATTACCCCAACACAGAAATTTATACAGAGCCAAAAGCCACTGATTTTCTTTAGGTTGTAAGGGCCTGGCAGGTGAGCTGTGATGGGCTGAGCTTTGTTGTTTCCACTCTCCACTTTCCCTCTGGTGAATGCTGTGCCCTCCTCAGTGTGTGCCCCAGAATGTGACATTTATTTGTGCCAGAGAGCAACACTTGATGTGGCTGAGGGAAAGTCCTTTATATGTTCACCAAAAAGATCTTAAAATAATTGACACTCACCTTCAGCTTAATTGTTCCTTTATCTAAAATATGAGAGAGAGAGAGCAAGAGTTATTCTCAAGGTAAGGCACTAAAATTTTAGATATTTGCAGTTGAGTGAAGGAAGACTCCACAGCACAGAGCTGCTCCCTGCAGTATCCCTTTGTTATAATTTCACCTGAATTCATTTCCCTGCACTGAGCAAAGCAGTCTGCAGGGTAAGTCAGAGTTCTCCAAAGTAAACCTGGTCCACATTTATTGACATCTTTTGCCCAGTGTGAACTGCAAAGTGCTCTGTGCTTGGAGAGCACCCCCAAGGCTGAGGTGCCTGTGCCTACAGAAATGTCCTGCTGTAAAAAGAGTCTGGCCAGTTTTGGGGTTGAAACAATTCTCAAAACAAACACTCATGGGATCTGTTTGGATTGCTGGATACAGCCACACCTAGGAGTTCTCTGTCCTGGAGCATTTGCTGTCCACATTTGTCAGCATCACTCCCTTTGAATTGCTTTGCAATTCTCAGCCACTGTCAAAGACATCAAGGGAAGGACACAACCAAAGACAATCTGTTCCAAAAAATGGAATGGCTTTCATAAAACTCCCAGTTTCTAAAATATGAAGGGTTAAAACATGAGGATTAAAGAACCTGATTGCCTTGACTGCACTACAGCTTCCACCACTTCTGACAGTGGTACAACAGAGCTACTTCACTTATATCAGTGTAAATTCACTCAATGTTAAGTTGGATTTTATCAAATCACACTGGTTTTACTCACAGGACAGAGGTATCTGGCTTGGATTTAAAGACTTATCCAACTACACAAACATTACCACCTCTATGAGCAACACCCACTCCTGAAGATTGGGAGCTTGTGTCCCCCTCATTTTGGAGAGAAGGAATTGATAATGATGTAGATTTTATATTTTTCTTTAAAATAAACGTATCTTATTCCTTATATAGCCCCCACTGATAAATATTCAGGCATCAAAAGGAAGTATAATCACTATAGACTCCAGAGTGTCAGTTATATTGAGTGTCTGCATGTCTTGGTGTTCCAAAGTCATCACCCTCGTGTTTGAGACCACACACACATCAAAAAACACACTGGCACAATCAGCTGAGAAGGTGCAGCAGTAGCAAATCAATTCCTTTGATTCCATTTTCACCTAGAGCAATTCTTTAGGAGACATCCACGTGCTCGCCACAGCACCTCAGCTCAGCAATCAGCCCTCAAGGTCAGAACCCCAGGAGCTCACCCAGGACTGTTCCATGGCTCCTGGACACTGCCTCTCCTTTGACCACCAGCTGGATCTGCACCGTGGTCTCCTTGACAGAGTTGAAGATGGTCACACTTATGGCTTCCTCCACCCCAGCACGGAAAACAGAAGGTGCTGCAATCAAATAACCCCTGAGGAGCACAATGGGGAGTGGTCAGTCAGGACACAGCCACAGGAGTGTTACCTTCAGTTGTGAGGCACTTTTTGTGCAGCAAAAGGGAAAGAACAAATACTCTGTGGTGTATTTGCCCCTGTAGGGTCACATTTGTTGTTACCACCAGTCTAAGCCTGGATCTAATACGAGTAAATGAACAAACAGAGCCTAAGTGGCTAAAATAGCTTATAAATCCTTAGGATTTAAATAAAACCAGTAATATAACAATGTTTATTGCATCTATAATCATAAATGCAATCATTGATCTATGATATGTAACAAATATGTACAACTAGCTAATCACAGAAGAGCTGAAGTTCATGAAGGAATGAGGAGGTACCTGAACCTCTCATAGAGCTTGGTAGCCAATGCTTTCTTTGAAACAATTTAGATATTTTTGACTCAATCATATAGCTCCATTTTCATAGCTCAGCTTCATTTAGGAGAAGTGAAGGGACTCAGAGCTGATTTTTGAAGCTTTCTAAATGTCAGACTCAATGCCTGCAACACACCTGAACCTGCAGTTTATACAGAAGCAGCCCAGAGACTGCAGCTCCAAAACTGAGCTCGAATTCCCAGCTCTACCACCACATTCTTGTTCAAACAATTAGATCCTGCAAGCTTACAAAGGGCATTATTTTAGGAGGCACACAGAGAGCTTTAAAGCCACCCAAAACGACCTCCCATAGATGCTGCAATGCGAGAGTTTCTGAATGGAATCTGCACCACTCCTCTGAGAATGGCACCGAGCCATGAACTTGTCAGCTAAAAGCATTGCAGGCTCTGAGCTCTTTGATGCACTGGGCTGGAAGCAACACATTTATATTCTCTCCATGACACACCTTTCTGGGGTTTTTTCCCTACCCAAAAGGATTTTTTTAACACGAGGCAATTCCTCAGATGCCTTTGCAAGCCAAATTTCTCAGCCCGTGCCTTTCTACAGTCCCATGAGCCAGGTTGCTTTAGCTCATGATTAATTATCACTTTGGGATGAGGATGATGGTGTTTTACAGCCCCCAAGTAATCTTTTATCAAATTCCAAGCCCATGTTTCTCTCTCAGCAGGCCTCATTGCCATGGAGATCCCATTACCCCCAAAGGAAGTTCAGAACTCTGTGGCATTTGAGTTAAATTGCACGGGGTACTTTGCAGATTCAGAACCTTATGGCTGCCAGGTTTGAAAATTCATCAGAATGGTAATAAATAACAATAAAAAGTTACTACTGAGCCTGCAAATCCTTGGTAAGAGAGATAGCTGATTTAGCTGCAGAAGGAGAAAGAGTACCATCTGCATTCAGGGTGAAATGATCAGATTTAAACTGTCATAAGCCCAGCACTGCAGTGCCATATGTGAAGCACATGTACTCACATTGTTCTGAATTGCTGAAACTCTTTCTGAACTATCAGTCCCTTGATACAACCATTTAAATCACTTAATAAGTGGCATTTGAAAATTAAGTACTTGACTTGGCAATCAAAGAGTTAACATGACAGGGACTGGACAGAGCCTTTAAGCACATTTAAGTAACAGCTCTGTCAGGTTACACTAAAACTTGGCAGGACGTGAAATATTTTCTAGTAAGCAAGTGAGAATGACTTTTCCGTGGCACTCAGTTAATGCAGCTATTGACGATGCTGACGGGCTATAATAAGCCAGGGATAAAGAACAAAGCAAACCTTAATCAAAATTAACCTAAACATACTGGAAAAGAGCCGCGGATTCAATTTCTAAAAGTCAGAGAACTTTCCCCGCACTTTCTCCTCGGCTGATCCTCCCCATAGGAAAAAAATCTTCACACGCTGCTCAGGAGCGCCCACCGCTACCTTCAACCACCCCCAGCACGGCAGCAGCCGGATTCCTCAAATAACTGCCGGCAGATAAAAGCTCCGCAGCCGCTCTCCGGAGCAGCTGGAGGCAGGTATCGCCCGGGAGCTTCCTCCTCCTCCCGTCCCCCTCTCCCCGCTCTCTGCATCGGGCACCGGCGGGGAACAAACGCGCTCCGTCCGCGACCCCTGCGGGCGCTCCGCGGGCTTTGTGTGAACCCCCCCGGAGCCGTGGCCGAGCAGAGCCGGTTCTCCCCCCGCCGCCCCGGGCAGGGATGATGCTGCCGCGGGGTGCCCGGTACTCACTGGCGCTGGCGGGGCTGGGCAGCGCTCAGGCTGCAGAGGGCGAGCAGCAGCAGCAGCGCCCGGGCGCGGCGGGGCTCGCAGCCGGCCATGGTGCCGGGGAGCCCGGGCCACGGCGCTCGGCGAGGGCAGCAGGAGCCTTTTGTTCCCGGCGAGCGCAGCCCGAGGCTCCGCCGCCCCGCGCCCGGGCTCGGCTCCCCGGTGCCTCTGGCCGCCGCCCCCGCCGCGTCCCCGCCCCCGGGCCGCCCCCTCCTGGCCCCGGTGCCCGCTCGGCTCCGGCCCCGGCTCTTTGTCTGCGGCTCCCCCCGCCCGCTCCTGACAGCACCGGGGTGGGGACGAGGGGAGGGGGCCGCGCCCCGCCCGGCCCCAGGTGCGCTGAGCCCGGCCCCGGCCGCTCCTCACCTCCGCCCGCCCGCCTCTGCTCTCCTTCCCCGAGGCTGCCGAGCCCCAACAGCGCTACTTGAGCTCCTCGCCTTCCTCCTGAGCCCCGCAGATGGGAGAGGTGCCCAAGGTCCCGTGGAACAGGACCGGCACCCCCGGCACGGTCCGGTCCCGGTAACTGAGCCTCTGTGCGCTCAGGGACTCCACGGAGCGCTGCCCGGGAGCTGCTTTCCAACCCAAAATCCAGTGCCAGCACTGATGCTCCTCCATCCTCCGCGCTCCCTAGGCCCTAATCTGTCCCTCTCCATCGCTCTGTCCCGCGGTTCCAGGGGCTTGGGACAGGAGAGGGAGCTCTCACTGCACCAGCCTGAGCAAGAGCTGCAGCCCAAGAGCAGAGCTCACACAAACCGGGAAAAGCGAGCCCAAGGCGACAGAAGAGAGCCGAGGTGACAGAACAAATGCCATCTCCCACTGCATAGAGATATCAAGGAATGACTCCTCTGATCCCTGCTGGAGAAAACCCAGGCACACCAGGATCCCAGATGTGCTTTGGGGTGGAATTCTTGCCCCTGCAATAAATGAAAACCCTCAATGGAGGTAGTTTGAATCGTATTTCACTCCCAATACACCTGGCTTACACACACAAATAGTGCTTAGATTTTTATCCTGTGTGAAACTGACCCTCATTTTGATGTTTTCTCTTAAAAATAAAGCCACTAACTCAGCAGCTTTTTGATAAATTCAGATTATCTTTAATTATGGGTAACGCTGTGAGATGTGGTTACGCTTTCCTACTTAAACCTATCCTAAACCAGCACTGTCTCATTTTTGTGGAGAGGCAGAGCAAACCTAGAAGAACAAACACTGTCTGACAAATTAGACGAGACTCTAGAAGGACAGGGGTCATTTCCCAAGGAAATGATGAGCTGGGAACTATGATAACCGCCTTATTAGAAAGTACATCAAAGTGGAATGGTTTAGGTTTTTGTTTGTTTGTTTGCTTGTGGTTTTTTGTTTGGGGTTTTTTTTTTGAGACAAACTGAAACAGGCAAAGAAAAAAAATCAGGTAACTCCAAATTGTTTTCCAGTTTCTTGCTATTCTCACCTACAACACAGAATCCTGCCTGCCTCAGTGTTCCCCTGTCTGCAGAGCAGCCACGCTGATCCAGCCTCTCCTCTGGTGACACTTCAGGGGAGGTTGGGATCCTTTCATTAGAGATTAAAGGAGGCAAAATGAAAATGAAGCACCCTTGCTGTTCCCATGGAATGGCAGAGATCAGGTATGTTTGGACTGAAACAGCATCATGCTTTCAAAAATATTAATTCATTAATTACCTCTACACTCAATCCATGGTTTTCTAGAGCAAACCACAAATGGTTCATTACAGACTCGTATGTGAGATCTGTGGGGAATGGACCAAAAAAACCACAAAATGCCACTAAACACCCATCCTGTCAACCACAGGAAAGAGCTTTGGAAAAGCTCTGGGTAAGGACTTTGAACAACCAGCAGGATTCAGCAATGGATTAATGAATGCAGCAAAGTGCAGTTCTAAAATGGAGCTCCATCATCTTCAGAATAAGGCACAAATGTGTATTTGTACATCTCAAAAAGCACAGATAGAAATCACTCTTATGTGCAGTACAGCCCTTTTGAATTGCTCACTCTTTTAAAGGAGAGATTTCTCCTAAATTGAAGGTTTTCCATTTGATATTTACTGACTACAAGAAATCTCAGGCAATTACAGCCTCTGAAGACTGCAAACCATCTTCTAATTATGAAGGTATGTGCAATCCTGTAAATAAGGCTGGAATCAACTTGGTCAGAAAAAAAAAAAGGGAGGCTTTAGATATAATTTCAAGCTATTTACTTACTGAAATGGAATTTTCTGTGCTTGCCAAAATGAATCCCATTCAGTGTGATGCAACAGGTGTTGGAATTCCAGCAGCCGCCTGCAAGCCACATCTGGTAATGGTTAGGAGTTAAAAGGAAGTTCTGTAAGAACTGCTCATGTATAAAAACTATTCATCAGTCAGATCTATGGGCCATATTCACCCACCCGCTCGCTCTGTGCATAGCTCAGATTTTTATTTCGTTTACAGAAAACGTAATTCTGCTCCTCATAAAGTCTCAGGAATCTCAGGCACTTGAGAGCATGTGGGGGATTGGTGTTGGCCCTGCTGGTGGCAGGAAGGTGAGGGAGGGACAGGGGTTCAGAGAACAAGGTGTGAATACATCTGTATGGGTTCTGACCAGATCTAATTCACATCCTGATCACTTCACATCATCATCATCGCTCTGCAGGGGGAGGAATCCTCCCCCCATGTCCCAAATACCTCATTAAAAAAAACCTGTGCAATGTGAAAATTATCAGACAGGGATTTGTCAAGCAAAAAAATAATGATTCTCAAGCACTGCCATTCTCAGCTGGGAATCTTTCTGCTTTTTCCCCCCACCTCAATTGCCAGATTGAAATCAGTAAGATTTCAATAAGACAACTCACAGGAAATGAGTGGTAGGTCTATGCCATCAATAATTAGCCCTTGCTAACTGCCTCAGCATGAGTGGTGTCACTAACTTGTCACTCAGATGATGAGATCCAAAGGTATGAAAGGTAATTCTCATGTGTTTAAAGATTTTAATATGTGTAAATTGTGCACATAAAAGATACTGTACTAAACACAAGGGTATTAATCAGTGGGTTTTGTGTTAAGTCCTTTACACACTAGATTTCAGCAGAAGGTGGGTGAAAAATAAAAAAAGTCATCAATTTCCAGAATAATTTCTCCCCCTTTCCCAATGGAAAAACATTCATCTCAGGCATTACACACCACCAGACAAGAACAAGGCCTTAGTTAATTTTTACAGCATTATATTCAAGGTAAAAAAGCCACACCTATTCTTTACCTCTGAGTTTTGTTCTCCCTTCGTGTTTCTGTGACAGCCAAACAGAGATAGCAAAAGCAGAAACTGATAACTGCAAAATAATTGTCCCAGGCTTTGCCACACTCCTGCACCTCAGCAGCACTGAGGAAAATGCTTTAACAGAGACCACATCAGCCCAGAGTGGCAGAAACCAGACTGATCCTGCCCCCCAGGAATACGAACATCCCTAGAAGAAATTGTAAGGAAAGGATAATTAAAGAGCACTTTTCAACTAAGAGAGTAATCTAAGGAGCATATAACAGGATAATGATACTGAGAACATAATTATGAAATAGTTCTGTCAAAAATGGTTATTATTCATCTATAGAACAGGAGAGTGATCTTTCACAGTAATATAACACTTGAGGTCCTGACAAAGTGACTGAAATAGTACTAGGAAAGCATTCAAGTGAAGGATTTTGAAAGATTTAGAAGGGAGAGCACTGTGCTTATCAGAAGGGGCTGTCATTCAGACATTCAGTCAGAAGTAATTTCCCAATTCTCTTCTCAGCTCCTACATGACTGGTGAAACACAATTTGTGCACAGTCAGACAACACTAGAGCCATTCCCATATGCAAGAGCTATTAAACAAAGGAATTAAGTTTTTACATCCTACAGGCCATCTCCAAACATACATTGTCAATATAAATTAAAAAACTAGTTATGTTTGAAGGGGCAATCGTAACATAGAAAATTTAAGACCTTGAATTAGGAAACTCAGTTTTTGGATCTACATTATCCCAGAAATATTTTAAAAGGAAACTCAGTTTTTTGGATATACATTATCCCAGAAATATTTTAAAATAAGCTGATCAGAGGCATTTGAGCCCACTCTGCAAACCTCATGCTTGCTGTACAGACCACACACAAATGCAGCGGAAGGAACAACCTAAAATCATTTCTGTGAGTTGAGCAGGAATGCTCACATAATCACTGGAAATGCTCTTAATTGGTGTGGCTCAGTGGTGCATTTCAGAGCTGTTAGATCTTCTGCTGCCCTGGAACTCTTTTCATGTCCTGGCAATCCCAGCCCAGCCAGCAGTTTGTTTATCATATTCAGGATGAATTTCCGGATCTCCAACAAAGTGGTATTTACTCCGAGGCAGGGAAGACTGCAGTAATCCAATAAGTTCTCATTAGCCTAAAATGCAGAAACATCTGCTGGGGTCATGAGCTGCTTTGCTGGCTGTTGATGAGCACAGGCTCAGCTCCCTTTGCAGCTCATGTGAACAAAGAGTTGGGGGGTTTGGGGTGTGGGGAGGGGACAAACAAACCTCGGTGATTTCCAGAGCTGCAGCTCCACCCCCAGAGCACCCCAGAGCAGGGGGATGCTGCCTCACCTTGACCCCGGAGCCCCCATTGCAGGCAGCACAGGAATTACAGCAAAAAATGCCTTGACTCAGCCCTCCTGAGCTGGTGGTCAGGGTCTGGCACTGAGAGAATGTGGTTACAGCTCCCTCAAACACAGCAGCATCCAGGCAGGGCCAGCTGCAGGGCAAAGCCAGCCTAAAAGCTCTGCCAATCTCTTTTTAAACAACCAAGAGTTTTGCAAGGGATAAATACTTCCATTTCTGGGCTCCCCCTTCCTCACCCACTCGGCTCAATTCACAACTGTTGTCAGTTTTTGGAGGAAGAAAAAAAAAATCCCTTCCCCCCAAAAAAGCACCTTAACACACAGGAATGTTAACAATTGGTCAAGAAGAACTTCTGGCCTAAAAGATGAATAAATAGGTAATAAGTACTGCACAAGTTCATACAAACAAAGCTAAATCTACATTGATACAAGTTACAGCAGGGAGAACATTATTAATTCTACAGGGGAAAAAAAAAGGCACATAATCTGAATAAAAAGAGCCCTTAATTTGTTTCGGATTCCAACCGATTTAGAGCATGTGACATTGTCAGAAAATAAGTGGAAAAAACAAAATAAGTGGTGTCACATCTGTTTAGCTCCTGCTCCAGTGATTCTGCAGTTCTTTGTTGTTGTTTGTACAGTGTTAAATGACAGCAGCCAATTCTGTGGCTGTTTCAAGGTGGAGGAGCCTAAAACACTTCTGCAAAGAGCCAAAACAGGACCACTTAGAAAGACCACTTGTGAAAATCAAGAAGAAAAAGCCTCAGTTCAAAGTAATTTAAAAACCTTTTCCTGGAGAGGGCGAGCTGCTTTAGCTAACACTTGTTGTACCATTTGTCCAAAGAATTACACAAGTGCTCAGTTTAAAGAATGGCCAGAATGCTGAAATTAATGCCTTTGATTCTTCTGAAACAATGAGTGCACATCCCCGGGCACAGAATTGTTGTGTAGCAGCAGCTTGGCTGCAGCCCCAGGACTCCCCTTGGCCTCGTGGGAGGATGAGGAGTGCAGCGAGTGCCGCCTGCAGCAGCGGGGCTGAACTGCTGCCCCCGCAAGATTTACAGCCTTTAATTGTGCTCACAGCGAGCACCTCCCCGGGGGCAGAACCGGCAGCATTCCTCTGCTTGTCAGAGGGAAAATCTGCATTGCTGGCTGTTGCTTAAGTAACGTTTGGGTGTAGGTACACACATCCAATAGTATCTCAAGGGTAGAAAGTCGTTTGACTGAAAAGGATGGGTTTAATTTAATGGTATTTCTTCAAAGAAAAATACTTTTTCAGACCATCAGTGAGGTGTGCTATTAAGGAATCCTAGGAAAGACAATCTGATATG